>BQKN01055871.1:2183-12664 GCA_022839385.1 Asparagus kiusianus
TCTAACGTTAATCCGGTACGGGTTTTTATGACGCAACCGGGTTCGATGAATTGGCGTTTAGCAAAATGGGCTCTTCTCTTGTCCCAGTATGACTTGCACTTCAAACAGCAGAAGTCGGTCAAAGGACAAGCGATTTGTGATCTTTTGGCGGCAAGCCCGACAACAGATACGGCAAAAGTATATGATGACTTGCCGGATGAAACCCATGAGGTTAATACCACATCGCATCAACAAGTATGGCAATTATACTTTGATGGTGCTTCGAGAGCAGTTAATAAGGCAGTAACCCCCGGATGTCCTAAAGTCTCCTCCGGAGTTAGAGTTGTCTTAGTTTCCCCGGGGAAGCATGTGATGACTCGGGCTTATTCACTGACCGGTCCATGCTCCAATAACGTAGCTGAGTACAACGCGCTCCTTATTTGACTCAGTTTCGCCAAGGAGCTGGGGGTCGAATATCTCGAAGCTTTTGGGGATTCTTAACTGATCGTCAATTAAGTCCGTGGAGAGTATGAAGTCAGGAACCAAGACCTGATCCCATACCACCAGGAGGCCATCAAAATAGCAGATTCGTTCGAAGACTTCTTTATCGAGTACATCCCTCGTCTCCAGAATGCTTATGCGGATGCACTGGCAGCACTAGCAGTATCACTCGCGCAGCCGCCTGAAACTGAACTGCTAGTCACAGTGAGATCACATCAACTCTGTATACCCATATACAATATGGATATCAAAGAAGAAGATGACAGAAATGCGAACGCCAAGGAGGTGAACTCAACTCAAATCGGGTCTGAGTCCCGAGATTGGCGTTTTCCCATCATTGACTACGTCCAATATGGCATTTTGCTGGAGGATGTGAAAGAAAAAGAATCTATTCGCCGAAGAGCACCAAGGTTCTTCTACAATGCCGAGACCCGTACATTATACCGTCGAGGGTATGATGATTTGCTCCTCCGACGCCTTTCGAACGAAGAAGCAAAAGAAGTTCTCAAGGAAGCACATGAAGGAGAGTGCGGCGCGCATCAGCCTGGTCCCAAGTTGTATGATCGAATCAGAAGAATGAGATACTTCTGGCCAACAATGGTTCGTGACGCGATTGAATACGCGCGAGAATGTCACGCCTGTCAAGTGCATGCAAATAATATGCACCAACCACCGGAACGTTTACATACGTCATGTAAAACCCCGAAAATTTCTATAGTATATATATGAATATATATGTGTGAATTATCAATAGTAAATAATTCCCTTGTGATGAATGACTATATAAACATAAGATATATATGTTTATCAGTGTTTAGGAACCCAGCAAGTGTTTGCAAGTGAGGGAAATCGAGTGAGTTGGCGATCAGCAGGAAAAAAATGCCATCAGTAGGCATTTTAGTGCTGATCGGTCGACCGACGCGGTCGACCGGCGCGGTCGACTGATCAGCGATCGGAGAGTTGTCACAGGTTTTGGGTTTCGGGTTTCGGGTTTTATTTCTTTTGGGCTTTTGGGTTTCGGGTCGGGTTGGGGAGTTGGTATTTAAACCAACTCAACCCAGGAGACAAGGCCTGAACCCCCAAACGTAACCCTAGCCTCCTCCTTCTTCTTCTTCTTCTTCCTCAAACCCTAGCTGGATTTTTGGCGCTGGATTTTGGAAATCTGGGAGCAGCTCTTGGGGATTTTTCTTTTTCAGTGGGATTTATGGTTCTCCTCAGCACCCAAGGCGAGTATCATCTCGCCCAATCCCTCACCCCCTGTTTTTACTGATTTATTTTTGATTTTTCATGAGATTTTGTTGAGCCCAAGAATTATTTTCGTACAAAAACGAGTTTTTTATAATAGGGACTTTAAGAATCAATCTCTCAGTTTGTAAGGGTTTATAAATGGTCATATTATGAGGATCTGGATCTGAAGATTTTTCTAAACAAGAGTTAAAAGCGTTTTTACAACTATTAAAACGTTTTGGTTTGTTCCTTACTAATTTTGACTATTTAAAAGAGTAGTTTTCAAACCTGAATTTGGTTGTTTATCTTCAGTATGATGTTGGGATTATTTTAGCAGCTATTATCGCATAAAATCAAAATTTTGTTCCAGGTTTAGCAGCTGACAGAAAACCCAAATTTGGGTTCTGTCTGCTCGGCGGTCGACCGACGCGGTCGACCACTGAGCTCGTATGGGAATTTCGGTCGGCCGCGATAAATTATCGGTCGACCGCGATTCAAAATCGGTCGATCGAGACAAATTTCGGTCGACCGACGGTTCTGGCGGGCGACCGTCCTGATTTGTATCAGAGTTCGGTCGACCGGATCGGTCGACCGCCAATCCTCTGTTGCAGATTTTCCAGATTTGGTGTTTTGGGTATTTTTACTCCTATTCAGGGTTTTGTTTGGTTTATCTGACCTTGGTAATTAGTCCCACTATGTATCCATGTATGATAGATGACCTGAGGGTATAAAGTGGGGACTTACACACTGATTTGAGTATGAATTAATATAAGTAGACTATTCTATATATATCACAGCGACCATTGCACAATTTCACAGTCCTCGAGTGGGACATGCGTTGCTATTAAATCCTCGTGTTGGATATGCATTAACATCCGGTCCATGAGTTGGACAACGGTCACATCCGGTCCATGAGTTGGACAACGGTCACATCCGGTCCATGAGTTGGACAATGGTCACATCCGGTCCATGCGTTGGACAGCGGTTATATTCAGTCATCGTGTTGGACATTCACTACTTTTCAGTCCTCGTGTTGGACTGTGATTTATAGAAGTCCTCGTGTTGGATTATGATTCATCTCAGTCCTCGTGTTGGACATTTGCCACTTATTCCAAGAGTTTGGAAACCACAGTATATAGTTCCTATATCGGATATATTTTCTTGACCCTGTGTATGATACTTCCACGGAAGTTTATGATATAACACTTGTGTAGATTTTGACATGATATTCATGTAATTAATAACATGATATTCATGTAAACTATGATATGGTACTGTACTTATGTTCTGAGATTAGCTGTATTTCTTTTATTATTGTTTTCTATACTAGAATCTCAGGTTTGGTGTTTAGAGATTTACAATTTGAGATACAAGGTATATACATGAGGGTTTCCTTGTTTGGATTATTTCGCTCGACGTACCTATGCTCGTATTGTAAATTTCTAAATACTAAAACCCTCTTTAGTTAGATCAATGATTTTAGATCTGTTATATATTAACTGTATTTTCATAAACAACGAGCCCTGTTCCCTTGGGGTTGGTTGTGATGTTACTCGCTAGCGCTTTGACGCTCGTTATCCCTCCTCCTTTCAGGTCACGAGCCAGGAGTACGGAGTATCGCAGGTTGATAGCGGACCACTTTAGTGTTCAGCTTTACATTCTAACTATGTATTATTTACCTTGGGCTCCACTGTAGTTGATGTTAGACATTTGAGGACTATTTCATAGAAGTTGTAAAGGCTATGTGCCTTATTTCCTTTTGTCAGATATTTGTATTTGAGACTTGTTGAGTATTTCAGTCCATTTATTCAGACATTGTTTATGTATTCCCATTTGTTAGATGATGAGATATCTATTTGATCATTAAGATTTCATCAGTTCTTCGTGTACTATCTTTTACTTGCTTTTGTACCTACACCTGTTTTGATTCTACTAGATAGATGTTAATTGTGATGGTGAAACATGTTGTTGCACGGTGTGGTGCATGGCAGGTTTGACATTCTTGGTTTCACCTTGGACTGCAGCCTTGTGTGAACCCAGGGGCGTCACACGTCAACCACGTCTTGGCCATTCGAGACATGGGGTATGGACATTGTCGGTCCTATTTTTTCCCCTTTAGTCAAAGGTGATCAGTTTATTCTCGCAATCACGGATTACTTTTCAAAGTGGGCTGAAGCAATTCCTCTTAAGAAAGTGAAGACGAACAACGTCATCAATTTCATCAAGCATCATGTCATATACCGACACGGCGTGCTAAGACGGATCATTCATGACAACGATCCATAGTTTATAAGCAATGCTTTCGTCAGGTTCTGTGACAAATTCAAGATCCAAGATGTTTCGTCGACAGCTTATTATCCCGCTGCGAACGGATTAGCTGAGGCTTTCAACAAGACGATCATTAAGATCCTGTCAAAGCTCGTGAAGACTAATAAACGAGACTGGGACGATAAACTCGGCGAAGCACTCTGGGCTTATCGCACCACGGTACGCACACCTACGGGAGCCACCCCGTATTCGTTGGTATACGGATGTGAAGCTGTGCTGCCTTTGGAGATTCAAATCCCGTCCCTTCGGATCGCTCTCGCAACGGAGATGACGACCGAAGAACAGCATCAGAAGCGTCTCGAAGAACTCGAGAGGTTGGATGAAAGACGCTTGGAAGCTCAACAACATATCGAGTTTTATCAAGCCAGACTGTCTAGGGCTTTTAACAAAAAAGTCCGACAAAGAAGCTTCAAGGAGGGAGATCTGGTCCTCGCTGCTCGCCGACCGATAATCCTCAATTCCAAGAAGAAAGGTAAATTCAAACCCAAATGGGAAGGACCGTTTGTGATAGACACAGTCTACTCAAACGGCGCATACCGCCTCATTTCTCTGGAGGGCGTCAGGCAATTAATGCTAATAAATGGGAAGTTCTTAAAAAAGTACTATCCTTAGTACATTCAGGATAACCCATTTATCGGGAAGTTCCTTGAAGAATATTACACTTAATATTCTAGAGGATAACCCAAAATCATTTTTCACCACCAAAATCCCTCACTGATCAATTTCAATTGACAATGAGTCCACCAAAAAATATCCTTCTGGCCCTCTTGACTCTTTCCATGAACAAGAGGTCCACTTTCAGTTTGGAGTCCCCTTTTGATAAACAAAAGAACTCCCTCTCTTTTCTCTTTGGTTAAACCTTCTCATAGTTATAATCAAAGTTAAAATTTCATTTCAATAAACGAAAAACTCATCTAGATAACCGATCCTATAAAAGGTAGGCTTATTTAGATCTTCCGGATTCTCGGAGTGGAGATCCCACTTCTAGTTTCCTTCTTGCACTGGAAATAGAATATAAAATTCTTCCTTTCCAGAATTAAGGAACAGAATATAAAATTCTTCCTTCCTTGTTTGGGGAATAGAATGTAAAATTCTTCCTTCCCCACACCAATCCTTTTCCAAGAATTTAGGATTCATCCTAGGAAGTTTATCCCGAATCCTAAGCAGGGATAAGTCTGCGCCTAACACACGCTGCCGGTTTAGTCTTTCTCCGTAGAAGAAGACACCAGAGTTTGATTCTGGGGTATTTTATCCCGAAACCTAAGCAGGGATAAGTCTGCGCTTAACCCGCGCTGCCGGTTAGTTCTTAACCGTTAAAAAGAACACCCGTCCGCATATTCAACATTGTGGCAGGTTGTTATTAATAACACCAAAATCCATGCCTCATACGCATGGGGAATTTCATCCTGAATCCTAAGAAAGGATATGCCGGCGCCTAACACGCGTCGCCGGTTTAGTCTTTTTCCCGTAAAAAGAGACACCAGAATTCGATTCTGGGGTATTTTATCCCGAAACCTAAGTAAGGATAAGTCAGCGTGTAATACACGTTGCTGGGTAGCCTATTCCCATGACAATGGCGAAGTCTATGTATTCGAAGTCATAGCACAAAGTCTCAGAGAATTCAATCTCTGAGCACAACGTTACATGCGAACGGATTTAGACAATCCGCATGCTAGCCTGACTCAAACGGTAGTCGGTAAAGGCTAATCAAATCCGTTGAAGGCTAGGGGTTAGCTAAAAATCCTAAAGCCAACACCTAACACGTGTCGCCGGGTAGCCTATTCCCGTAACAATGGCGAAGTCTATGTATTCGAAGTCATAGCACAAAGTCTCAGAGAATTCAATCTCTGAGCGCAACGTTACATGCGAACGGATTTAAACAATCCGCATGCAAGCCCGATTCAAACGGTAGTCGGTAAAGGCTCATCAAACCCGTTGATGGCTGAGGGTTTGCCAAAAATCCTATGAGTATTATGGTCAATCGTTTCAAACGGAATGACGAATCATAATAAAGATAAAGATGAAAACCAGTTTCACTAAGGGAATCAAAAGTCAAAGTACTCAGCAAACAAAATCATACATCAAGCCCATGACCAAAAATCTGCTGACTGATCTTAGACAGCTTCTCATCATAAGCTTGCCTAAGTTCAGCTCTGATGGACTCCTCGGTGGTGGTTGAAGTATTCGCAGCAATCTCCTCGGTCTCAACTAGCTTCTGCTTCAAAGATTTCAACTCATCAGATAAGGCAGTGTGGGTTTGCTGATCCTGTGCTTTCGTCATCTGAAGAATACCCAAAGTCTCCTCTTTTTCACGGAGTACTCTTCTGAGCTGGTCTATCTCGGTCGCACAAGAGGTAATAGAAAGGTCGAGCTCGGCAAGCGAAGATGATATAGCAGCAAGACTGGTCTCAACTCGATCTACTCGGTCCCGCTGCATCTGAATCTCCAGCTCAGCAAGAATCCAAGCCTCGCGCAATGACTGTAAGCGGGTATCCAGCTCGGTAGCAATAAATGAGGAGGCGCCTGCATCTCGGAGCTCACAAAACATCTGAAGCTCATGCTCTAGGCAATCGAGGTCATCAACTATAGCCTTAGCCAAATTTGGATATCCTGCTTCCCTTATCAAATTGACTTTGGGATCAAGGAAAGGCTTGAATTGGCGAAGGAAAAGTCCACCGTGGAAAAGCTTGCTAATCATAGCATTTACGAAGGAGAAGAAGGAGCGAAGCTCTATGCAGAGAACGATCTTCTCAGGATCGTTGTCTGATAGCAACTCCTTCACAAGGACATGGAGCTGAGAAGAAACCCCTACACAAAGAAGGAAAAATCCGTCAAAAATGCCTTGAGGAGGAAATAAATAACATTCTCAGTTGCTTAATTCATACCCTCTTGAGTCACTGGGGGTAGCGGAGGTGTTACCGCTGTGGATGTATCAACTGGTGTAGTTGGTCTCACAGTCGACTCAACAGGGTCAGTCTCGACAAAAGCTCCTGTCAAATACAAAACAGAATTCTCAGAAGCATCACATTATAGCTGCATTAGTCAAAAATTGGCTAGTCCTATAATTAACTTGGGAGGAAGCACGAACCTTCAAAAGAACCATCCTCAAGGTTCTCAGGGAATGTGGACTAAGGAAACATATCTCCAGGCAACTGGTCATCAATCTGAGGAGAGCCACACATGAAGTGAAGCATAGGAGTGTCCACAAGCAAGCCTTCCTCATCAAAATCATCAATCGAGAAGTCTGACACAAGAAAGTATAAGTTCCAAAGAAGAATGAAGAGACTACAACCGATAGAAATGAGTTACCTTTTAGGGGTGCATTAGCCTCTCTATTCCCAAGATCCATGTTCGCCTCCTGCAAGTCATCTAAAGGAGCAAGAAGCACAGAGACAATTAGGGAATGCACAAATCCTGAATCATTCGACTCCTTTGTGTGCCACCTAAAAGATACATTGTCAATGGTAGATGTACCTGGATTCGCTGAATCGGGTCCTACGTTGATGTCCTCCCTAACGTCGGCAGCTTTTACAGGCCTTTCTACCTGGTGCGGTGAGTCAGGCTCGCCAGAAGATACAGGAACAGGATCAGGACTCATCTCGCTCTCCCCACGCTCTCCTATATAAAGATGGAAAAGCGTAAGTTGAAGTTCTGAATAATCAGCAGAATGGTCTACAGGGTAGATGTTACCTCCGTCACTAGCAGGGTCATCACCAGCCAAATCCATATCAGATGCTCGGGAAACTGCACGCGGCTTGTGGGCTAGTCTCTTCCGCCTAGCAGCAGGGACAATAATCGAAGGTCTCGCCTGGGGAGGAGGACGGAACTCTTCATCCTGGTCAGCTGTGGTCCCTGAAACATCAAACCATTGTCAGGTTTAATAATTCTGGAAGACAGAAGAAAAAAATGGGTAGTTAACCTCGCTCGGAAAAGTCCTCGTAATCTTCAGGATCTCCGCCTGAAGCCTCGTCTGCAGAATGGAAAACCCTCTTTCCCTCTTCATCAATCCGACGAGTCTTGTTCTGTATCCTTTGTGACCGAGCGTTTTCCCAAATCCCACGAGAATCAGCCTGAGAAGCTTCCTCAGCCACTAGCTCTGCAATCGGCTTCACGGGGATAGTTTTATTAGCTGCTAACAACCACCTGCAGCTTAAGAAGGTGAGATTCAACTGTCGCTCAGCACTCGGGAGACTAAACTTAACACTAGTGCAACCTGTCACGGTCCACAACCATGCTCGGAGACCGTCCACCAAACCACCATGGGTCCGAGGCTGCTGACGTAGATTCCCCACATAAAGCTGGTCATAACCAAACTGGCGGGCGAATCGGCTGTTCGCGGGAAAAATCGTGTCTTTCTTTATTGATTCCATTGCACTCTTTTGTAACAGTTTATCGATTACAAAGATCCGGTCTTTTTATAAGATCCAGTTACAATAAAATCAAAATAAAAGAAAAGAAAGATTACAACTTTTTCTCTTGTTTACCGAATAAATAACGAGCTCCTGTTTTGCGGTCACTCGCTTACGTGGGTTGTTTGCCTGCGCCGGGGGTTTATCCGTTGACCACCGCGAGATCTAGATCCGGTCGGATCTACGCAGTACGACGGGTATTATTTCACCAAGGAAATAATAGCCGGGGGGATTAGTTTACCAAGGAAATAATCGCCATAATCTCGGGATCAAAGACCAAGCTTTGATCCGGAGGAAAACTACGTAGATCTGAGATCCGATCCTCTCGAACACCTGCCTTATTTGTCGTTGACGATCGCCGAGTACCAGATCTGAATGAGTGAGTCCTTGAAGTCCCCAAAGATTGAATCTTTTTAAGATCTGAGTCTTCAGTTCTGCAGGGCTTCGCCTCCTCCAAAATCCAACCCTTTAAAATGAACAACCCCCTCTCTTATTTATAGCCAAGCGTCACTGTGCCCGTGCGCACGTGTGGCCAACACACAAGAGGGGGGGAGAGAGCCGGCCACCTCAAGGTGGCTCGGCTCATGCCGAGCCACCCTGAGGTGGCTCGGCCAAGGCCGAGCCACCCTGGGGTGGCTCGGCCACCGAGCCACCTTAGGGTGGCTCGGTTTCGGCCGAGTCCCCCCGGGTGTTTTGGGTTCCGTCGTTCGGTTGTTGCTTTGTCCGTGATTCGGGTTTGTGGTTAACTTGGTCTGGAATCGATTTGTTGACTTGGTTCCCGATTTGGCAGTAAATCCACTTCTGAGTTCGAGTCCGAAGCTGATCTTGATTCGATCGCGATTCATCCGAGTCCGTTCTTGGTTGGACGACTCTTTGACTCCCCGAACCGTTGGATTGATTCCGCACGCGAATGCATTCTGTTGATCGCGTGCAATTTGTTGACCTCGTCGCCTCGTCACTTGATGGTTCGTTGATTTGTCGATTCCTCGTGTCGAGCTGTGCGAAGGGACCTATAGGCAATTTTATACGCCTACAGATACCCCCTCCAAAGTATTTCAGTCTCGTTCTTTTATAGAAGAGTCTGGAATACTTTGGATGTGATTGTCCCAACCTTTAGTCGGTGTAACGGGACTTTGGAATGGCTTCTGTTCTGGATTCCTTCAATTCCTTCAGGCTATTCGGTGCTTTGTTGAACGTCTGTAAGGATTCCGGTGCTGCATTTATTGTCTGACCGTTGTTAAAATTTTGAACTTGAAGTCGATTCTTAATTTATTAACTTTTTAGCTCGAGTTGGTTGCTTCAACATAGAACTGATCATCGATTGATGGCGTTGTCCGGCGTTTGAGCTCCATTGCGACGCGTTGTCCGGCGTCCAGGCTTCATTGCGACGTATTGTTCGACGTCCGACACAGTTTATACTCGTACGTCTTCTGGAGTATACACAGTTTAAGCTCTTAAGGTATTGGAGCGTGGCAAATACTTGAGTCACGAGACAAATCTATAGAATTGATGCGTCAATGACTCGTATTCATAGAATTTTTAGCAAATTCTCAGCCATCAACGGATTTGATGAGCCTTTACCGACTACCGTTTGAGTCGGGCTAGCATGCGGATTGTCTAAATCCGTTCCGCATATAACGTTAAGCTAAAAGAGTTAACCCTTTTAGTGCTACGATATTGAATACGTAGACTTCATCTTTCTCCTGTGAAAAGACTAAACAGCAACGTGTATGAGACGTTGACTTAGGATTTTTGGCAAATCCTCAGCCTTTAACGGATTTGATGTGCTCTTACCGATTACCGTTTGAATCGGGCTTACATGCGGATTGTTTTAGTCCGTTCCGCATGTGACGTTGTGCTAAAGGAATGAACTCCCTTAGACTTTGTGCTATGATGTTGAATACATAGACTTTACCATTTGTTACGGGAATAGGTTACCCGGCGACGCGTATTAGGCGTTGACTTTAGGATTTTTGGCTAACCCTCAGCCCTCAACGGATTTGATTAGCCTTTACCGACTACCGTTTGAGTCGGGCT
>BQKN01055871.1:12674-30442 GCA_022839385.1 Asparagus kiusianus
ATTGAATTCTCTGAGACTTTGTGCTATGATGTCGAATACATAGACTTCGCCATTGTTATGGGAATAGGCTACCCAGCAACGTGTATTAGACGCTGACTTATCCCTACTTAGGCTTCGGGATAAAAATACCCCAGAATCAAACTCTGGTGTGTTCTTCAATCGGTAAAAGACTAAACCGGCGACACGTGTTAGGCATCGGCATATCCTTTCTTAGGATTCAGGATAAAATTCCCCATGTGTGTGAAGCACGGATTATGGTGTTATTAATAACAACCTGCCACAATGTGGAATATGTGGGCTTTTGTCCTTTTTTACGGTTAAGGACTAACCGGCAACGCGTGTTAGGCGCCGACTTATCCTTTCTTAGGTCTCAAGATAAAATACCCCAGAATCAAACTCTGGTGTCTTTTTCTGCGGAGAAAGACTAAACTGGCAGCGCGTGTTAGGCGCAGACTTATCCCTGCTTAGGATTCGGGATAAACTTCCTAGGATGAATCCAAGATTGATAAACTCTTGGAAAAGGTTGGTGTGGGAAAGGAAGAATTTTATATTCTATTTCCCGGTCTTCTTTTAGGGTGAAGGCGAACCCGCATACAAGGAAGGAAGAATTTTATATTCTATTCCCAATTGGAGAGGAGACTCGAGGTGGGATCTCCACCCCTAGAATCCGGAAAGATGAAACTAAGAGTGGGATCTCCACCCCGAGAATCGAAAAGAATCGGATAACCCTAACTGTCGGAAGGTTTGATTACCGAACTAAAGATGAATTTCTCGTTTATCGAGAATGAATTGTGGTTTTGGTCCTAACTGTAGGAAGGTTTGACCAAACGAGAGTTTGAAATGACCCTAACTGTAGGAAGGTTTGATCACTCGATTTGAAAGCGGACCTCTCGTTCATTGGAGGAATCGAGAGGGGATTTTGGTTGTGGTCCTAACTGTAGGAAGGTTTGACCAAGTGGGGGATTTAAAACGATCCTAACTATAAGAAGGTTTGATCGCTCGATTTGTGGGCCTCTCGTTCATTGAAGGAATCGAGAGGGGATTTTGGGTTGTGGCCCTAACTGTAGGAAGGTTTGACCAAGTGAGAGGTGAGAGTGAGAGTACAACTTACAACGGGAGTGTTGACTCATACAAATCACAATGGGGGTTTAGTGCTTATCACCTAATTTGTAATGATTGGGTTATCCCTAAGAATATTACATTTAACATTCTTCCGGGAACTTCCGTTATATGAATCATCCACCCCCAGCTTTCTTTGCAACACTGGGTATATCATTGTATCAGCTGCACGATCGGGTTATCCTTAGGAATACCACGCATGGCACTCTCTAGGAACTTCCCGTGGAAGAAAGGAAATAGTTTAGACTCATATACCTATTGGAGTATCAGGGAGCAGTTTAACCTCTTATACCGGTCGGAGGATTGAGAAGTAGTTTATACTCGTATACTCTTTGGAGTTTCCGGAAGCAGTTTATACCCTTATACCGGTCGGAGTTGTGCCATTTTCAACTGGCTCACTCTAGCGTTATGACACCGGCTTCAACCAAGTTTTGGATGCTATTCTTGAGTGTAAAGCACGCCTTGGTTGGGTGAAGGATCCTCCTGTGGTATGCGCAGTACTTCGGATCCGCAATATCGTCAGCTTCCTCCTGATTCGTGATCGGTGGGAGCTTGATCTTGTTATTGTCAATGAGGGATTTGAAGATGGCTGGAACATCTTCGTCCTTGAAGGAGTACTCTTTTTGAGGCCTCTGATCCGAAGTCTTTTGCTGCCTCCGGAACTGCTATTGCGATGTTTGATTAGCATCGATAGTCGTTGTGGGTGTCTTGCCCTTACCACGAGAGGCGAAGTTCGAGTTCCGAGGATTTGTCGTCGATTGACTCCTCTTGGCCTTCTTCCTTCGGAGGAAGCGTTCGGCTTGTTCCCCTTGGACCTTCAAGTCTTTCCAAGTATTAGACGGTGCTGTCCCCATTGCTTCCAACACGTCCAATGTGAGGTTGTTGTGACAAGTCTGGAGAATGAACTCCTCGGTGATCGGGTCCCGGCAATTCAACGCTTTGTTCCGGAACCTCTTGATGAAGGTTTCGACCGGTTCCCCGTCCTTTTGTTTCTCGTCGAGCAATGTTCCGATGGATATCTCGGTGTCGTCATCGAAGAAGTTAGCGAGGAATTTTGTCTCCATGTCGTCCCAGCTATTCACGCTTCCTGGCTTAAGGCGGCGATACCAATCGAAGGCGGCTCCGCGAAGAGTGCCAACGAATGACCGCACCATCAGAGGCTCATTGCCGGAGATAACACCCAGGTGCGATTTGAAGTAAATCAAATGCTGAGTGGGGGAACCCTTCCCATCGAACGGCGTGAAGTTGATTAAACTAAACTTCGCCGGATAGGGGATTGATTCCCACTCTCTTGGGTATGGACAAGGAATGCCCGTCTTCTTCACTTCTTGAGCGGAAATCAACGTATTGATTTTGCTCTCGAGGTTTTTGATCTTCAAGTTTTCACTTGTATCTTCATTGGCATCCTCGTTACCACCCCCTGCATTAACGAGAAGGTTATTGGTGTCACGAGTTTCATTTGCACCTGTGTCCTCATCTTCCAGATTGTTCTGGTTATGACGACTTGGTTCACCTTGTTGGTTCCTCAATGCCTGGATTTGTTGCTCATGCATCTCTCTCATAGTCTGCATGGCCACCTGCATCTCGAGCCTGAAGCTCTCCTGTTGTTTGGCCATGGCTTCTTCGAGCATCTTGGCCACTTGTTCCGCGCTTATCATGAATGACTCACGGGGTTCTCCTTCGCTGGATACAGTGTTGTCAGACGCAACCGCAGAGCAAGCATCCGATTCCTCATCTTCTGAAGGTGGTCTTATCCGAACCCTACCATAAGTTCCTCGTGCGATGGCTCCGGACTGCAGACGGGTTAGACGCCGGGATGCTTTCAGAATCGACTCGAGATCATCCCGTGTCGATGTCCTTTTGCTGGTCATATTAGTGGTGACCCTCGGAAATTCTCCGTCTTCAACCGTCGTTCTTCTTCGTCGGAAACGCCTAGGCCTTGGTTTTGGCGTTTCGGTACTGAGCCTTTTGAAATCCGAAACTCTTTCAGGGACTGTATTGTTGCATCTGCATTCAGACAATACTGCCCGAATGAGTTTAGAACAGGGGCATTGAGTTTCTGTTTTTCGAAGACTCTTTTTTCTGGTTTTATTCGTACCCCCAGCACGATAGTACAGCTCGTCCGTTTGAAAGTCGGAGCAACCTATCGTGTGTTGGCATGATTTCCCAGGTATAACGTCATCGTCATCGGACAACAACGTTTCCTTCTGAGGGCGAATTGCCTTCTTTGGGCTTTCGAGAGTCATGCGCCTTGAAACGCGCCTTTGTGGGCGTGAATTCTCAACGGGCTCCCGAACTTCGATACGCAAAGTGGTGCGCCTGGGTGCCATGATTTCTTTGTCATTCTGAGAGTTGCGGCGACCCCCAGCATGTTGAATCGCTCGGGACTCCTTCATTGGACCCAAACGTTCCTGAACTGAAGCTTTGCATCGTCCATCGGGAAGTGGGCCGAGGTGCTCCAAAACTGACTTATTTCTCCGGGATGATTCTGCATGACCTCCCGAAGTAGCCATGGGAATTGTCGGCGACTTCGTTTGGTTCGCCGGAGGTTGAATCTGCTTCGAAGGTTGCAAAGGTTGCTCTTTGGCCTGAATCGCCACTTCGGATTTCGGCCTCTACACTTTGCGGGTTGGTGGCGGCTTCTTTGTCACCTCCTTTTGAAGCTTTCTATGGGCTTCTTCAGCTTGAGCCCGTGCCTGCGCTGATAGTGCACGGCGCTTGCGAATGCGCTCCTCCAGCGTTGATCGGTTCCGTTTGACGCGAATCCATTCGTTCGTCGGCGGCTTGGAGAAGTTGCCATTCATCGGTTGTTGAGGCTGTTTGCCTCTCTTGTTCTTCGGACTCGCGTCACGGCGGATTCCATCCGTGGATTCTATTACCTTCGCGAATTCTCAGGCCAAGCGTTGACGTCGCCTTTGGCGGGCTCTCTTCGAGACAGACACCACTCCTTTGGTGACGGAGGGATTGGCAAGAACCGGCTTGACCTGGTTGGAAATTGGAGGGATCTCACCCAATGCGACTTTGGCATCCAGCGGGGCGAGATCTTCGTTGGTATTTTCAACTTCTTCATACCAACGAATTTTTCTCCTAGAGGAGAACTTCTTGGACTTGTTGGACTTGTGAGGGGAGGTAGATACGGACGAGGATGACAGATACTCCTCAAAATTTTGTTGGTCGAATTCATACTCGACGACCTCCTCGACCGGGATCGGGATCCGCGGCTGCGACGTAACGATCTCGGCAGCGAGATCGGTGGCTCCCACTGTGGTCGCCAGATTGTTCGCGGGAAAAATCGTGTCTTTCTTCATTGATTCCATTGCACTCTTTTGTAACAGTTTATCGATTATAAAGATCCGGTCTTTTTATAAGATTCGGTTACAATAAAATCAAAATAAAAGAAAAGAAAGATTACAACTTTTTCTCTTGTTTACCGAACAAATCACGAGCTCCTGTTTTGCGGTCACTCGCTTGCGTGGGATGTTTGCCTGCGCTGGGGGTTTATCCGTTGACCACCGCAAGATCTAGATCCGGTCGGATCTACGTAGTACGACGGGTATTATTTCACCAAGGAAATAATAGCCGGGGGGGTTAGTTCACCAAGGAAATAATCGCCCTAATCTCGGGATCAAAGACCAAGCTTTGATCCGGAGCAAAACTACGTAGATCTGAGATCCGATCCTCTCGAACACCTGCCTTATTTGGCGTTGACGATCGCCGAGTACCAGATCTGAATGAGTGAGTCCTCGAAGTCCCCAAAGATTGAATCTTTTTAAGATCTGAGTCTTCAGTTCTGCAGGGCTTTGCCTCCTCTAAAATCCAACCCTTTAAAATGAACAACCCCCTCTCCTATTTATAGCCAAGCGTCACTGTGCCCGTGCGCACGTGTGGCCAACACACAAGAGGGGAGGGGAGAGAGCCGGCCACCTCAAGGTGGCTCGGCCCATGCCGAGCCACCCTGAGGTGGCTCGGCTACCGAGGCACCTCAGGGTGGCTCGGCCTTGGCCGAGCCACCTTAGGGTGGCTCGGCTTGGGCCGAGCCACCTTGGGGTGGCTCGGTTTCGGCCGAGTCCCCCCGGGTGTTTTGGGTTCCGTCGTTCGGTTGTTGCTTTGTCCGTGATTCGGGTTTGTGGTTAACTTGGTCTGGAATCGATTTGTTGACTTGATTCCCGATTTGGCAGTAAATCCACTTCTGAGTTCGAGTCCGAAGCTGATCTTGATTCTATCGCGATTCATCCGAGTCCGTTCTTGGTTGGACGACTCATTGACTCCCCGAACCGTTGGATTGATTCCACACGAATGCATTCTGTTGATCGCGTGCAATTTGTTGACCTCGTCGCCTCGTCACTCGATGGTTCGTTGATTTGTCGATTCCTCGTGTCGAGCTGTGCGAAGGGACCTATAGGCAATTTTATACGCCTACATCGGCAAGGAAGATATGGCTCGATGAAACACTGATCCCTCACCTGGAAGGTCAAATAACCTGGCCTAATGTTCATTAGCCAGTTAAAGCAGCCGATATCTAAAAGAGTTCGGTACTCCCTCGGCCTCTCCTCATCAATCAGACACTCGCCATATCGGTAGAAGAACTGCGGGAAGCAAGTGGAAAATGCCCAACATTTGTGAACTTGCAGCTGCTTTCTGATTTCAGGGAATCCTCGCCCCTCCCACCTGCCGTGCTCAAGCAACTGTAGCAGGAGAACAGAATGGTTTGCTGCGCTAGGTACCGACATCATATCAGGACGATGAAGAACGAACCAAGCCATCAAATAAGTGTATGGGAGCTCCACCTTAGAAAGAGGAATCTTAGCCGACGGCTCATCTTCTTTCTGGGTGAAAGCGCTAGAAATCTGTCGAAGCCCTCGATGAATATTAGCTACCATCACTGGAAGAAGCGAAAGTTCCTTCTTATAGACAAGCTGAACCGCTGGGTAGAGCACTTCCAATGGCATAATGTCACTGGACTGATACGGGACCACGCATTTCTTCAACCAGATAGCGAGATAACCAGCGAGAAGGGTCATCGGCTGAATCGAGGCGGTTGCTTGCCACAAGAACGATTTAAACTTGGTCCCTGTAGGAAAGCCACCCTCGGGACTGCTGATGGTATAAGAGTGAGCGTCAATCTTCTTCAACAGACCATTAACCTCTGAAGGAGTAAGTGTTGCCCGCTCGCAAATAGCCTCGCCAGAATGACTCTCTAGATTCCTGAACAAGTAGCAAGCGAACTGCTTCAGACTCACATGTGACTTAGTCCTCTTCGCTAAAGGCTCAGACTGTGCCAAAGAGATGTGGTAGTGACATGTGAGATCCCATAAAGTCTCGTAGCGGTCGGGCATGCGATCCTTCAGCCGATTCAATTCATGATTGGAAGGAAAGTATTCCTGATATAGCATCTGACCCATAGGCAGACCAGAAATCTTGTGCATCTCATGAAGAGCCAAGCCCAACTCTCCATGTTTAGTCAAAAAAGTGTTCGAGTCCGGGTTATAAAGCTCGCATAAAGCAAAGAAATGCTTAGCACTGACAGGTAAGCCATGCATGGTGGAACGAATGGCAGCATATAGGCCGCAAGCGTGCAACTCCTCACTCCATCGGCTGAGGACATACTTCGTCATACGAGCCCACCAGAACTTGTCCAAAGAATGGACCCAGCCATAGAATCTGTGACGCGTCACAAGCATCTCCCGTCCTAAGGTAGCGAGGCGATTCCTCAGAGTAGAAGCAGAGGAAAGAAATTCATTACGAGGCGGTGCATCCAGCCCTAATACTCCAGGACGCAATCCAACGATATGACTCCTGCTCGAACCTGGAGCTGCCTGATGGGTGATATATCCACAGTTGACACTCTCATGCTCCTCTGTCAAGCGCCACGACATCTCCCGTGCAACAGCTTGACGCCTGAACTCAGTCAACGAGCGGTGTTGAGGAATCTTCAACAAATATAGG
The DNA here is from genome assembly GCA_022839385.1 of Asparagus kiusianus. NCBI lineage: Eukaryota > Viridiplantae > Streptophyta > Magnoliopsida > Asparagales > Asparagaceae > Asparagus > Asparagus kiusianus. The sequence continues at coordinate 19,740 of BQKN01055871.1, forward strand.
AAACCAACGCCATTTTTATGAAGCCACTGCTCGGCTTCAATGAGCAGTGCATCAGGATCTCTCACGGAGTCGCCAAACAAATAGTCAGTCTTCCTGAGAGGCTGAATGGAACTGGCATCCTTCACGAAAGGCGCATCCGTAATCAACTGTCGAATAGCTCGATGTCCACCTTCCTTCACCACTTGGTCAACCTCGGTCGGCGTGCCCAAAGCAAACTGAGGAATAACTGGAATAGGGGAAAAGTCGTCGGAAGTCGAATTGTACTCACCACGACGTCCGTACACTGCATGAGATGAGAACGCTCCAGAGGGATATCCCACTGGAAATGAACAGTTAAACATCTGTTAGTCTCAATTATAAAAGGAAATTGAACTCATCTTACAAATAGGTAAGATAGAGTCATTGCCTTTAAAGGGTGAGACGATTTGGCCACATTGTGCAATCACAAGAAAGGGTATATTGACAATATATCCCTGCCTTGTAAAGCACAATGCAGCTTCGAATCGCCCCCTTGATTTTGAGATATGGTTTTGACCAAGCAAAACCTATCTTTAAAGCGTCGATCCTCACCAAGGAGAATCAAGGCTCTTCCCGATTGCCTCACCAAGGAGAACAACGTGGGGTAAAAGGACCAATTTGCAAATTTCCAGGAAAAAGGGCTAATTTGTAAATTTCCAAATATTCCAAAAATAGCTCACCAGCATAAGAAGGAGGCGCGCCATTAGTCGACACGGTAGACGATAGACCTCTCGCAATACGAGACATGGTCACCTGCAAAATAAATTAGGGGGTCAGATCCAGAAAAGATTCCCCTTTTTATTACAATTCTACCCCCCTGAAAGATAAGTTCGAGGCGCCAAATCATAAACCCTAACCCTCATATGCAATCCCACAAATTCATGTACTAAATTAAACATGAAATATCCAAAATTATGGAGGATTTACCTGATGAAAAGCTCGTGGATCCAATAAAAATTAGATTTTGAAAGAGGCTCGAACCACGTGCTCGAGGGGTCTGAGAGAAATTCTTATATGGAGATTTTTGAGGGATTTCTCAGTCAAGGGTCAAAAGGAAGGATGGATCTAAGACGAATATGAGGATTTGAGGGAGAAAGGATGCACGAGGGAAGAGAAATCCAAAAAATAGGGCAAAGGGGGGGCCGGCCCTAGAGGGGGAGAAAAGAGGGGTTTTTATAAGGGTGAACCAGCCTTGAACCAGACTAAACCAGACCGAACCAGGTTGAACCAGACCAGACTAGTCCAAATCAGTTCAAAAGGGGCTGAACCAGGCCAAACCAGGCTGAACCAGGCCAAACCAGGCTGAACCAGGCCAAACCAGACTGAACCAGACCAGACCAGGATGAACCAGTCTGAACCAGTCTGAACCAGTCTTGAATCAGTGCTGAACCAGTCTTGAACCAGGTTGAACCAGTCTTGAACCAGAGTTGAACCAGAATTCAAATTGAAGCTGAATCGAGCGTCGCAACGACTTCAAATCGACCGAGGATTCAGTCCCTTGCCTTTTCTCCCCTATCCCACATATTTGGAAGGGTCGGAAGATTTTCTGAGCCTAATTACTGCCTTTTTTGGTTCACAAGCAGACCGGTTCAGCTCATTATCAGACCGGTTCAGCTCATTATCAGGCCGGTTCAGCTCATTCGGGCACGAAAAATACTCCAGTGAGGTATACGAGTATAAACTATTCCCTATTTCTTTTGAGAAGTTCCTGAAGAATATTTTTCTAAAAATATTCTTAAGGATAACTCAATAACACTATGCCGGACAACGTGTCGCAAATAAAGACTCAACGCCAACAATCGAGGGTTAGTTGAACCAACAAACACGAGCTAAAGATCAAAAAATCAAGAATCGACTTTAAGTTCGAAATTCCAACAACGGTCAGACAATAAATGCAGCACCGGAATCCCTACAGACGTTCGACAAAGCACCGAATAGCCTGAAGGAAGTGAAGGAATCCAAAACAAAAGCCATTCCAAAGTCCCATTACACCGACTGAAGGTTGGGGCAATCATATCCAAAGCATTTCAGACTCTTCTATAAAAGAGAGAGGCTAAAATACTTTGGAGGGGGTATCTGTAGGCGTATAAAATTGCCTATAGGTCCCTTAGCACAGCTCGGCACGGCGATTCGACAAACCATCGAATGACGAGGCAACGAGGTCAACAAATCGCACGCGAGCAACGGAACGCATCCATTCGCGTGCGGAATTAAGCCAACGGTTCGGGGAATCAACGAGTCATCTAAACAAGAGCGAACTCGGATGAATCACGATCGAATCAAGATCAGTTTTGGACCCAAAATCAGAAACCGGATTTACTGCCGAATCGGGTTAACAATACAACCGGATCACGGACAGAACAACTGAAAGACAGAAAACGACGGAACCTAACACCTAGAGGAGGCTCGGCCGAAGCCGAGCCGTCTCAAGGTGGCTCGGCCCAAACCGAGCCACCTTGTGGTGGCTCGGTGGCCGAGCCACCTCAAGGTGGCTCGGCCCAGAGTCGAGCCACCTTGAGGTAGCCGGCCCAGATCTGTGCCCAGGCACAAATCTGGGTGCCTATAAATAGGCCAAGGGGTTCATTTGTTGAGAGGACTTTTTTTGGAGAGCCGAAACTCTGCCGAATTGAGATCTCATTCTAGAGTTTTGAAGGCTTGAAGACTTAGGCATTCAGATCTGGTTCTTAGCGAGCATCCGCGTCACAAAAGGCAGGAGTTCGAGAGAGGAAATCAGATCTGAGATCTACGTAGGCACACTCCGAATCAAAGCTTGGTCTTTGATCCCGAGATTTGGGCGATTTGTTCCTTGGTGAACCAATCCCCCCGGCTATTATTTCCTTAGTGGAATACTATTCGTCGTACTGCGTAGATCCGTCCGGATCTAGATCGTGCGGTGATCAACGGATTAACCATCGGCGCAGGCAAACAACCCACGCAAGCGAGCGACCGCAAAACAGGAGCTCGTGATTTGTTCGACAAATAAGGAAAGTTGTAATTTTTACTTTTTTGTTGATTTCTTGTAACCGGATCTTATAAAAAGACCGGAACTTTGTAATCGATAAACAATTACTGAGTGTGCAATGGAATCATCAATGAAGAAGGCTACAGTTTTTCCCGCGAACACAACTTTTCTCAAAATCAAAATTTGTAAGCATGTAAAGCAAAACATGATTAAATTTTCATAATTACTTAACAATGGGTTAGCCTAAACAGGATCAGATCACTTAGGTTAATAATTCTAGGGTTTCAACATCCTAATCATCAAGACTCTCAATTAATTTGATAAATTAGGGTTTTAACTATTTAAATTTGTAAATTAACAATTAATTTGAAAAATAATAATCATGATCATGCATTCTTGTTGATTTTGATAAAATCTATAGATGTTTTCATTGGGTTAAGTTCTAATCATCAAATCTGAGATTTACTCATCAAAAGATTAAGATCTAAGCATCGGATTTAAATATTGCATATCATATTTAAATTCTACTCATTAAAGATAAATTTTACAGGGATGGGTTTGGAGGAAGGTGTTCTTGCCTTTGATTTCATTTTTATCTCTCTCTATGGAAGAAACACGATCCTCCTTTACCGAACGTCGTAGATCTCACCCTCATCTCTATATTTGCTTCACAAAGCTCTCCTAAACTCGCAATCTAGGGCTAGCATTTAGAGGGAGGATGGTTGCTGCTAGGGTTCAGAAATTTAGATCAAAGAGAGGAAATTTCCATGAAAGTTATGTATATATATACTTATATGAAATTTGGCTCAGATTCAACTTGACCTGAAACCTGATTTGGGTACACCCGTCGGTCGACTATCCCCCTTGATCGGTCGACCGACTAGAAGTAAATTTAGTTGATAGGTTATCGTCCACATGTGCATGTTTGTACTCATATATACTCATATACGTACTTAATCGATCTTAAATCGATTACTATCATATCTATTCACCTTAGAATAGTATCATTCATATTAAAAATCATTTATTACTATTTTTCATAATATTTTCAAAATTACAGGGTTTTATATTCACCCTCTTTAAAAGAATTTTGTCTTTGAAATTCTGCAATCATATCTTAGAGATTAATAATATGAGAAAAGCACGTTGAGGGAATAATCCAAACAAGGAAACCCCCACGTACACATCCCATACCATTAATCACAAGATCAGGATCATAAACAATATTTACACTTAACATCTAGAATACAAATACTCCCACTTAACCCCTAATTAAACAGAACTAGTGCGTCGGGCGAAAAATCCAAACAAGAAACCCCCTATATATATACCATGTATTCCGAATGATTAGGAGCTAAGTGTTAGTACTAACATTCTAGCGTTAAGAGTAAATGCGACTATACAAACAATATAAACGTAACTAATGTTATAACTCAAAATATACCTACTCGAATAGATGTGGGTAGTCGCAACGCATATCGTCCACGTGCTCCCAAGAAGCATCCTCAACACATTTTCGATTCCACTGGATTTTGACTAATGGGATCACTTCATTCCTAAGTTTCTTATCCTCTCTGGAAAGAATGCGAACTGGAATCTTAATGGTGGTCAAATCCATCTAAAGTTGTAAATGTGGCGTATTAAATACCCTCTGTTGCTCCTTGTCGCGTAAGTGTTTCTTGAGCATAGAAACATGAAAGACATTATGCATTCTAAACATCGACGCTGGATGGTCTAGTCGGTACTAAACAGTCTAGCATGATCAACAATTCAAAACGGTCGAATATATCTCGGGGCAAGCTTTTCACATCTGCCAAACCGTTGGACACCCTTCATACGTGAGACCTTCAACAAAACATAGTCTCCAACATGAAACTCTAATGGTCATCGTCTCTGATCTGCGTTACCCTGTTTCTGAATTTGTGCTGTGAGAATACGCTCCCGAATCAATGTTATCTTCTCTACAGTTTGTCTAACCAAATCTGGTTCAAGTACTAAGTTGTCCTCCGACTCTGCCAAACTAACCGGAGATCTACAAGGCCACCCCTACAATGCCTCGTAAAGAGCCATACCTATAGTCGATTTATAACTGTTGTTGTAGACAAACTCAATTAATGGTATGAAGTCCTCCAAACTACCTTGGAAATCTAACACACATGCCCCCAACATATACTCCAAAATCTGATTAACTCTCTCTGTTTGACCATTTGTCTGCGGGTGCCAAACACTTCTATAAGCTAGCGGGCTGCCAAAAGAATCCTAGAATCTTTTCCAAAAGTGTGACTTGAAAACTGAGCCACGATATGATACAACCATCTCTGGAACTCTATGCAAACGTACTATCTCCCGAATGAAAATCCTCGTGTTAGTCTCCGCCGTATGACTTGTCTTAATCGGTAGGAAGTGTACCGACTTTGTCAATTGATCAATAATCACCCAAATGGAATCATTCCCTTTGTTATACCTCAGCAATCCTACAATGAAATCTATAGAAATATCTACCCACTACTACTCGGGAATGGGTAAAGGCTGTATGGTACCCTCGGGTCTCTAATGTTCTACCTTCACTTGCTGACAGGTAACACACTTAGCTACATACTTTTCAATGTCCCTACGCAGGCTGCTCCACCATTAATGTCTCTTCAATTTCTTATACATCTTGGTTTTGCCCTGGATGCATGGTGTATCTGGTACAATGCACCTCCTCAAATAGATCCCTCTTCAACTGCGGATTATTTGGCACTACTAGCTGGCCCTTCATTTGAGGGCCCACATCTACTCTAATGGCCCAATCTATCTTGGGTTCTTTGGAAATCTCCCCGTTTTGGGTTTGAATCTAAGAGTCCTCTAATTGAGCGCTGATTACTCTATCCATCCATGATCGCTGTATGGCTATCGCTCCCAAAAATACGTTGCATCCTCCAATCTTTGACCTGAAGACAAACTGACTGAGTGTACGAAGATCTTGATATAATGAAAACCTCAAGGTTGCAACTCTATGACGATGCTTCTTGCTCAAAGCATCGGCTACTATGTTCACCTTCCTCGGATAATACTGAAGCGCGAACACATAATCCTTGATGAACTCGACCCATCACCGCTGCCTCTGGTTGAGTTCCTTCTAAGAGAAGAGATACTTCAGACTTTGATGGTCTGTAAACAGTTCAAATTAAACTCTATAAAGGTAATATCTTCATGTCTTCAGAGCAAAGACTACCGCTGCCAACTCTAAGTCATGTGTGGGATAATTCTACCCATGAGTCGTCAACTGTCGTGAGATGTAGGCAACTACTCTTTGAGTCTGCATCAACACACCTCCTAGTCCCGACAATGATGCATCACTGTAGACAATAAAAGTCTTGTCACTGATAGGGATGATAATCACCGGTATTATAGTCAATTTGGCCTTTAATATCTCAAAGGCTTTCTAGCACTCTGGTCCCCAAACAAATTGTACATCCTTCTTCGTAAGGCATGTCAACGGGGTAGCAATCTTGGAGAAATCTTGGATAAACTTCCTGTAATAATTAACGAGCCCCAAGAAGCTGTGAATCTATGTAATGGTCTTCGACGGCTCCCAATCAAGAACTGCCTTGACTTTAGTTGGATCAACTGCAATGCCCTCTTTGCTAATGACATAGCCCAAAAATCTGACATCTGAAAGCCAAAACTCGCATATGCTAAACTTTGCATATAAATAGTGACCCTACAAAGTCTGTAATGTTAATCGAAGGTGCTGCTCATGCTCGGCCTCTAACATTGAGTAGATGAGGATGTCGTCAATGAAAACAATAACGAACCGGTCCAGATACGGACAAAAAACTCCATTCATCAATCCATGAATAATGCGGGTGCATTTCTTAGCCCAAATGGTATGACAAGGAATTCAAAAGACCTATATTGTGACACTCCTATTTCACACAGGACTATAGTCTAAGGTGAACCCAGAGATGTCAAACCTGTCATGCACCTACACCAAGTAATAATATATTTTACCATCACAGTAATAACTCTCTAGTGGAATCAATAACAAGTATAGGTACAAACAAGCAAAATAAGAGAAATAAATGTAGTGGACATGACATAAAAAGAGATATCCAAATAAACATACTCATGTCCTAACTGAATAAAAAACTAAGTACAACTGATGTTTGAAATAAATGTGAAGTAACTTAATACATAGAGTCAAATAAAAATAGTACTAAGGCACGTAACCTTTAAAAAATGAAATACAAGCCTAATGTTCAGCTAAACCATAAATAAATGACTATGGAGTATCAACTACTAAAAATAAGCAACGGCGACTATGTTGTAAGACCGTCAACCTGCGACTCTCTGACACTCTGATCCACTGCCTGAAATGAAGGAAAAACAAAAAGGAAAACAACAACAGCATAAGAGCACTTTAGCAAGATCATCTCCATCCGTGCCCAGGGGAAGGTCTCCTAAATGTGATGGAGACATTATCTATTAAGCATAGTCTACCAAAATTATTTACCTTGTATCTAAATAGAATTAATATTTAGAAACCCACAACACAAGACGTAGTACATCGAGTGAAATAATCCAAACAAGGAAACCCTCATGTATATACCATATGTCTCAAATTGTGAATCGTTAAATATCAATTCCAAACTAAGAATAAAAGACAAAGGAAAGCAATGTAGAAAAATAAAGTTACTACAATATCATAAATATCGACCATAGGACTCGCGCTACCCTTGGGTTGATGATGTGAATACTAGATTTAAATCTCCTATAACTCCCAAACGCGAAGTAATCCAGTCACAATATAACTCAGCGATGATTCATCTTTATAAATGGCTTCCGCCAAAAACTTAAGCTATCAAATATATCATAATACAATATCTTGTAAGGCTATAACTCATCGCATTATCATCCGTGACGAACTACTGAATTCGGCATCCTAAATATATACACGGCTCATTAGTCTCATCACATCACCGTGCGTGATGGTCTATCAAATCTGGTATCCTATAAGTGCGACTCTCTAGCCTTATCGCATCACCATGCGGGACAAACTACCAAGTCAGGTATCCTATAATCACTACTCAATGGACTGTACTAACGACATATCGACGTATTATCCCAAGTAGTACTGATCTGTGCTCATCAATGATATCCATACATGCATACGTATTATAATTAATTGTTAACACAAACATGATCGAAACAATATCTATAATAATTCTCTTTGGGATATTCGTATATGTGTTATGACTTAATTCATGTACATCCTTCGTTGCACGTGTATCGTCGTACTGCTCGACCCCCCGTGTTCACAATTAAACATGTAAGAGAAATCACCTCAAACAAAAAAATCAAGTGTCGGTCGACTGTCCCTAGGGCATCAGTCGACCGACGGCAATCGTGCACAAAATGCACTCGAAAAAGATCCTATCGATCAACCGATTGCTCTTAGCCAGTCGACCAACCAAAAAGGATTTAAATATCCTGGACGACACAATCGGTCGACTGATCCCTAGGGGTCGGTTGATCGATTACAGGAAAACGAGATTCTTCCAGGTTATGTGTGTTGCACTTTTACTCAAAAACATATTCTTATTAGCACGTAACACAAAAAAAGATTTAAACTTTTAGAATTAATTAACAATGATTAATCTTAACATGTTACAAACTCTTGAATTAACTAATTAGGGTTTGACATCCTATTAACCAAAATTCTCGAATAAATACACATTTTATCAACTTATGTGATCAAAACTTGATTCAAAATTCATGAATAACATCAACAGGGGTTTATTTTACCAAGATAAATCACTTGTATGCATGGATCTTAGGTTTAGTAATCAAATTAGTCCAATTCTTGATTATTTTGACAAACTAATGCATATTAACAAAATCTAATCTGTAATTAACATCTTAAAGTAAGATCACATGCTAAACAAATTACAGAAAAGAATTCTACTATTTATAGCTTGATTTAAGTTTTAAACATCATAAGTTAAATCCTAATACACTAGATTAACTTTAAGCATGAGAAGTATCATAATAAACACATACAAACTTGATTTTTAAACTAGGGAAAGGTTTGGACAGAGGTGATCTTGCCTCAAATATCATGTTGAACTCTCAAACATGTGTGTGCAAGATTCCTCTTCGCCAAGCTCGCAAATCACGCCTTCTACTTGATAAACGCTTCAAGTAAACTCTTAAAAGCTCACAGATTTTGGTTAGGGTTTGAGAGAGAAGGTGGCTGCTAAAAAAAACACGTGAAAAGATGGGGGAAAAGTGGTTTAAAACGAGTATATATACTCTCATATATAACTGGGCTTGAAAGAAACAAAACCGACCCGAACACAAATCCTACACGCTAGGAGCCCGTCGGTCGATGCACCACAACCGATAGGTCGACCAGTCGGGTATCATTGGTTGACCGATTAGCTTAGGCTGGTCGACCACCCAGAACGTGTAGGTTGACTAACTCTGTGCTTGGTTTTTGTGCATGCTTTCATCGTTTATTCACATACATACACTGAATCGATCTCAAAACGATTCCTAGCATACTCAACAATTAATAAATGATATTTATCACGATATAACTTATTTATTATTATTTATCCTAATATATCCAAAATTATGGGGTTTTACATTCACCCTCCTTAAAAGAATTTCATCCCCGAAATTCCGTAATTGTATCGTAGAGATTAATAATACAAGAAAAGTACGTTGAGAGGATAATGCAGACAAGGAAACTCTTACATACACATCGTGTACCAATAATCTCCAGATATGAAACATGAGCGATATTTACCTCTAACTAAATGGAAGTAGTACGTTGGGTGAAAAACCCAAACACGGAACCCCCGTGTATATACCATATGTTCTGAATGATTAAGAGCTAAGTGTTAATACCCCATTCCAGCATTAAATATAAATATGACTATACAAATAATCATGAATGCAAGGAATTCATATCTAATCATTTTACCTGCTCAAACAGGTGTGGTTAGTCACGACGCATATCCTCTTTGCGATCGCAAGAAGCCTCCTCAGCTCCTTTCTGGTTCAATTGCACTTTGACTAAAGGAATCACCTTATTTCTAAGTCTCTTGTCCTCTCTAGCAAGAACGCGAACTTGTGTCTCAATAGTGGTCAATTCATCATGAATCTCAACCTCCGGTGCGTCCAACACCCGCTGCTACTCCTCGTCACGTAAATGCTTCTTGAGCATCGAAACATAGAAAACATCATCTATGCTCGACATCGATGCTGGAATGTCTAGCCAATATGAAACTATTCTAATACGTTCCATAATCCGAAACGGACCAATATATCTCGGGATAATTTTCCCCATCTGCCAAATCGATAAATTCCCTTCATCGGTGATACTTTCAATAAAACATAGTCCCTAACCTGGAACTCTAGTGGTCGTTGTCTCTGATCTGCGTAGCTCTTCTACCAACTCTGTGCTACAAGAATACGCTCCTGAATTAGTGCTACATTCTCTGTAGTCTGTCTTACAAGCTCCGGTCTAAGTAACAACTTGTCCTCCAGTTCTACGCAATAAATTGTGGATCTACAAGGCCTTCGTGCAATGCCTCATAAGGTGGCATACCTATAGTCGCTTGATAACTGTTGTTACAAGCAAACTTAATCAAAGGGATATTATCTTCCCAACTCCCCTGGAAATCGATGATACATGCCCGCTGCATGTCCTCCAACACTTGGTTGACTCTCT
>BQKN01055872.1:0-18568 GCA_022839385.1 Asparagus kiusianus
ACCTCGCTGCCGAGATCGGAGTGACGCAACCGGCCTTCAAGATCCGGGTGAATGAAGAGATCGAATACGAATTCGATCAGAAGAAGTTCGAAGAGTACCTCTCCTCCTCCTCCTCCAGATCCGCCTCTCCGCAACGGCGTAGAAAGAACTCATCTCCCAAAAGGGCTCGCGGGATCTCCAACTCCTCAATCCGAGACTCCGCCATCGCTGCCACTACGCCCGTACCACGCAACGGCCCCGCGTCGATCAGCGTGGTTAAGGCTGTAGATCCGGCCCTCACAACTGCCACAAAGGCGATAGGTGATGCCGCTCCAACTCCATCAAAAAGAGCGCTCCAAAGGCGTCGTCAACGTCTCGCTCAACAGCTCGCCAAAGCCAAGGAGTCCAAAGATGGAGTGCGCTATGCAGAGGATTTGAAGTCGAGGCAGCGACAAGAGCAGCGGCAGGTAATCAACTTCCCCTCCAAATCAGGAGCGAATGAGTGGATCCGCGTCAAGAGGAACCGCTCCACGCTCGAGGAGCGAATCAAGAAGCGCCGTGCTCTACTTGCACATGCCCGGCTCCTCCTAAAGAAGGCAGAGGAGATGCAGCAAGAATCGGCGGTCAAAACGCCGTCCAAGAGCAAATCGGTGTGGGTGCCCAAGGCAAACCCAACACCTCAAACCAAGAAGGGCAAAATTATCGCCCAGAGTTCAACCAAATCAGAGCCTACTCCTCCCGTACCGGCACCCTCAACAGGGCCAGGTAAAAAAGGGGATCATTCAAGATCCCAGGTTCCTTCGACGAGTCGCCTCGGTCCCTTACCGGAGAACCGAGGCAGAATACCCGTCAAAGAACGGCTGGGACCATTGAAAGGTCCCCAAACTAAAATCCAGACTGGGGGTGGAATCAATCCCCCCAAGAAAATTGACAAAGGGAAAGCCCCTATCACTGGCCGCACTGAATTGTGAGCCGAACTGAAAGAGCCCGTTCGATTTCTACGCTCCCAAAAGCGTAAAATTGAGCGGGCCACTCTTGAAAAATCTAACCAATTTTTGCATTCCCAAAGGGAAACACACTCGTCTGAGGATGAGCGTGTTATACCGAGGGACATCCACCAGCACTCCGTAGGTTGCTCCAGCTATCAAGCTGATGAGCTGTACTACAGGGCTGGGGGTGTGGAAAAATCTCGAAAGAGGTACATGCAGGAGTCCCACTGCCCGTGTGCCAACATTATCAAGGCAGTGCTGTCCGAGTGTTGCTGTGCTCAGACCCCAACAAGAATCTCGGTATTCGAGAGACTCTCCAAGCCGAAGCGTTTCCACAAGAAGAAACCGCTCTGCCGAGAGGATGAATACTCGAAAGTGTCAGTCAACATGACCGGCAGAGGGGGATCAACACCACGTCTCAACCTGGACCAGCTTGCCGAGGCATCCCGATGCATGACGTGGCTACGGTCGGGAACCATCAAACGAAACAATTACCCAAGAGTACACAAGGGACTTTCCCTAGAAGAAGAGGAATCCGATGCTGATTCTGATATGTGCTCCGCCGTCGCATCCGATGACACGGCTTCAAGTGCAGGCCAGCCTTATGAATCGCTCATGATCAGCGCCGAGCAAATGTCGAAGATACTTGAAGAAGCCCTAGCCAAGCAAAAGGAGAGCTTCAAATTTGAAATGGAGATGGCCATGCAGCGAATGAGGGAGATGCACGATCAACAGATCGCGGCGATGACGGTTCACCAAGGAGAACCGAGCCAACGCAATCCAGAGGAGCATGAACGGGAAGCGGATAATGTCAACATTCCTCCCGTCAATACCAACACTGGGGGTGGTCCCGCAGAAGAAAATGCAAAAGAGGACCACGCCGCCTCTCCCAGAAGCCACTCGAAGACCGAGACGAGTGAGGACAGGAAGATGAAAGACCTGGAGAGCAAGATCAATGCATTGATGAACGCTCAGGAGGTAAAAAGATCCGGTATACCCTGCCCATATCCGAGGGAGTGGGAATCGATCCCATATCCGGCAAAGTTTAATTTAATTAACTTTACGCCGTTTGATGGGAAGGGTTCCCCTACCCAGCATTTAATCTATTTCAAGTCTCATTTAGGAATCATTTCCGGAAATGAGCCCCTCATGGTGCGGTCATTCGTCGGCACTCTTCGCGGAGCTGCCTTCGATTGGTACCGCCGTCTCAAGCCTGGGAGCATCAACGGCTGGGATGACATGGAGGACATGTTCCTAACAAACTTCTTTGATGATGACACCGAGGTTTCAATCGACACGCTGTTCGATGAAAAACAAAAGAACGGCGAGACGGTTGAGAACTTTGTGAAAAGATTCCGGAACAAAGCCATGAATTGCAGGGATCCGGTCAGCGAGGATTTCATCCTCGAGACTTGCCACAACAACCTTACGCTCGACATCCTTGAAGCCATGGGAATGGCGCCATCTAAAACCTGGAAGGATTTGAAGATGCGTGGAGAACGAGCTGAACGGTTCCTCAAGAGGAAGAAAGCGGAGAGAGGGCAAATTCCCAATAATGCCCCGCAACCAAATTTTACCCCCAAGGGTAAAGGGAAGGCGCATGCGAATGCGGTGGTCGCAAATCAGGTCTTTGAGGTGCAAGCACAGCCGCAACAGCCTCAACAGCCCCAGCAGCCGCAACAGCAGCAGCAAAGAGCGCCTCAACAACCCAGGTGGCAACAGCAGCCCCAGAAGCAAAAGGTTGGAGAGCCGAGGTTCCCAAAAGTCTACTCATTCAAGGAGGATGAAATCCCCGGTATCTTCAAGTACTTGGTCGAGAACAACAAGATCAAGCTGCCGCCAATTCAGGATCAGGAAGATGCCAAGAGGGTCAACGATCCGAAATACTGCGCTTTCCACCGAGCAGTGCACCATCCTACCAAGGTGTGCTACGCTCTCAAGGACAAGATTCAGGCCCTGATCGATGTTGGGGTCATCACTATGAAACAGCCCAAAGAGAAGAAGGTGGGTGCGAACACCGTATCCATTAGCTTTGGATCTGTTCCCTCGAGTTGGTTCCAACACGAGTCAGTGATCAAAGCGGCGGTAAAGACGGTGAACGATGATCCACACCAGCAGCGCCAGAAAGGGCTTGTGCCACACACAGCCCCAAATGGCGAGACCTTGTGGGTTCATCCGGACTTGATCACAGATGAACAGTGGGCCGGGACCTCTTCCACAAAGAACAAGAAGAAGTCGAAGAGGAAAGGCAAATCGTGCTACGGTGCTTCTGCCATACCGGGGGTGGATGATGACAAAATTACAACCTTCCCACTTTCTGAGGACGAGCAAGAAGCTTTCGCAACCCGAAGCGGGAATGAGTATCACTTCAAGTATCCGGAGGCTACTGAGCAATTGGTACCAAAACCCCACCTTCCAAGACGCTTGCAGAGTTGGGAATTTCAGCAATTCCCCCAACACCTGCAATGGCGACGGAGAGAATCCCACAGAAGGATAAGGGAAAAGAGCCCGTACGTCAAGAAGCTCAGAACCCGAGGCCGTCTCGATTCAATAATCCAATTGGACGAGACAAACCGGGGAATGCAAGCTCTCAGCCCCATTTCGACATTATGGCGCAATTGGCCAACATCCCGGCCAGGATAACTCTATACGAGTTGTTGCGATTGTCGAAGGATACACGGAAGGCACTACAAGAAGCCTTGAGTGATTCCGAAGCCTTCTTGACTCGGATCAAACCATCTTCCGAAGAACCGGAGTCGTCAGCTCAGCATTGCAATCTGGCGGCACATCACTTCCCCTGCATCTCTTTCACCAAAGAAGACATGCAGACGAAGAACTCCAATCATGATAGGCCGTTGTACTTCACCGGGCATATTGGCTCCAGCGTTGTCAACCGGATCCAAGTCGATCCGGGTTCCGCTGTGAGCATCATGCCATTCCGATTGATGCATCATCTCGGAATCCCGACTAGCAAATTAGCGTCCACTGGCACGACGATCTACGGATTCAACACCAGCGGGTCTAGGCCCTTAGGGAAGGTCCGAATTAAGTGCCAGATCGGGGATTTGAGGTCGGAGGTCACTTGTTATGTGATTGACGCGGAAACATCCTATAATTTACTGTTGGGTCGACCTTGGATCCATGGTAACCTTATAGTCCCGTCAACTCTGCATCAGTGCTTCAAATATGTGGGCACAGATAATGAAATCAAGACGGTGGTCGCGGATAAGCAACCGTTTAAGGGATTGGAAAATTATTTCACCGATTCCCTTTTATACGGCGCTGAATCCGATACTGAACCATCGGCCCAAGGAACGGACAGCGGAGATGAAGCTGATACCGAACCAGGGCTTGATTACGATGGCGGTTTTGTTTTGAACGACATTGTACCCATTGTAATCAATCTTGACGATGATGAATCATCGGAAGATAGTTGTAATTGGCAACTTGCCGAAGAACTATCAATAAACGACGATTTAGAGTACTCGACGGGTCTTGATGATATCACCAACGAACTCTATGCTAACCCTGATTTGTATATGCCTCTTCAATCATTTTGTTTGACGAAGAAGCAGGTACACGACCCTTGCGGAACAACGCTCATCATCCCCGCAGGGATTGGGGGTGGAAAGGAGGTCGTCTACGGCAAAGGAAGAGCATCTCCGATACCCAACCATTTCTTGGAGGAGGAAGACAACGATGATAAACCAGCCCGTCATTTATCCAAATACGATGCGAAAGCGCGCAACATGATGGAAATGCATGGCTATGACTTCAAGATCGGAGAGGGTCTTTTCTTTGGTCGAGGTCCACGGGTTCCACCCCGGATGGCCTATGTACCGAAGGGAAAACCCGATAATTACTATCGCCACAAAAGAGGGCTAGGCTATGTCTCATCAGATGATGAGTGTGGCTGGCAAATCATCGACCAGATTGCTAACAAGACTAGGAAGGGGTATTCTTCCGACTCTTCGGGTTGGGATTCCGACGCTAGTCTTGGTGAAGTGTTCAAGAAGCTAATGTCGAACATGACTACGGTCGATCCAGCGACAATGGAGGAAGATGATGAGATGCCGACATGGGAAGACCCGTGGGTTCATCACTTAAGCATGCAGTATGGCGACCGGTTCGAGCAGAGAGAGCCTCCTACCGAAGACCCAGTCGTTCAGGTGAATATGGGCAGCGAAGAAAATCCAAAGCCAATATTCATCAGCGATAGCCTCTTACCTGAAGAGAAGGAAGAGTTGATTTCTCTTATCCGGGAGTACATTGACGTATTCGCCTGGAATTATGAAGACATGCTAGGTCTCGACCCAAACGTAGCAGTGCATCGTCTCAACATCAAGCCGGAGGTCAAACCAGTCAAACAACAACAACGACGGCTTCGTCCGCAAATGATGGAAGCGATCGAAGCCGAAGTCAAAAAGCTCGTTGATTCGGGATTTATCCGAGAGGAGCAACATCCCGAATGGCTTGCCAATATTGTTCCGGTCCTGAAGAAGAACGGGAAAATCCGGATATGCATTGACTTCAGGGACCTCAATGCTGCTTGCCCAAAAGATGATTTTCCTCTCCCCATCACGGATGTTATCATCGACAATACGTGCGGGTTCGAGAGGATGTCCTTCATGGATGGTTTCTCCGGTTATAACCAGATAAAGATGCATCCAGATGATGAGAAGCATACTGCATTTAGAACGCCTCTCGGCGTATTCTGCTATACAGTTATGCCCTTCGGCTTGAAGAATGCAGGTGCTACATATCAGCGAGCTATGTCGAAGATCTTTCAGGAACATCTCCGAAAGACCGTCGAATGCTACGTGGACGATCTGGTCGTGAAAAGTCGTGATAAGAAAGATCACATCAAAGACTTGAAGACTATGTTCGACCTGATGCGGGCCCATCAATTAAAGATGAATCCCACCAAGTCTTTCCTCGGAATGTCCAGTGGCAAATTCCTGGGATTCGTCGTCACCACCAAAGGTATTCACATTGATCCAGACAAAGTAAAGGCGATCAATGAATTGCAACCTCCGAGAAACCTCAAAGAGCTCAGAGGACTGCAAGGGCGATTGGCTTATATCCGTCGGTTTATCTCGAACCTCTCGAGGAAGTGCCAACCGTTCTCCAGGCTCACAAAGAAGGGCGTGTCATTCGTATGGGATGATACTTGTCAACAGGCATTCGAGAGTATTAAAGAATATCTCTCGAAACCTCCCGTACTCGTTGCACCGAAATCGGGCAAACCGTTCTTGATCTATGTCAAGGCGACGAGCCACTCATTAAGTGCATTGCTTGCACAAGATGACGATAACGGTCACGAGCAGGCGGTATACTACTTAAGCCGAACCATGGTAGGCGCAGAATCTCGATATCCCATGATTGAGAGGGAATGCCTAGCCTTAGTGTTCGCCATCCAGAAGATGCGGCATTATTTGGTTGGACAAACCATCTATGTCATCTCCAAAGTTAACCCGGTCCGAGTGTTCATGACTCAACCGGCTTCCATGAGCTGGCGATTAGCAAAGTGGGCTTTACTCTTGTCCCAATACGATCTGCACTTCAAACAGCAGAAGTCAGTAAAAGGGCAAGCTATCTGTGATCTCTTGGCAGCTAATCCAACTACGGACGCCGCCGAGGTATATGACGATTTACCTGATGAAACCCACGAAGTCAACGCAACTTCACACCAACAAGTGTGGCGTTTGTACTTCGATGGTGCTTCACGAGCAGCTAATGCCGCAGGTACTCCTGGATGTTCTAAGGTCTCCTCCGGAGTTGGGGTGGTCTTAGTCTCCCCGGGAAAACATGTCATGCCTCGAGCTTACTCATTAACTGAGCCGTGCTCGAATAACGTGGCAGAGTATAACGCACTGATTATAGGACTCAACTTTGCCAAAGAGCTGGGGGTTGAGTATCTCGAAGCCTTCGGTGATTCTCAACTAATCGTCAAACAAGTGCAAGGGGAATACGAAGTCCGAAGTCAGGATTTGCTACCATACCACAAGATGGCGGTGGAGCTAGCGGAATCGTTTGAAGGATTCTTCATCGAGCACGTTCCGCGGCTGCAGAACACCTATGCAGATGCATTGGCAGCTTTAGCTGTGTCCTTGGCACAGCCTCCCGGGACAGAGCAATTTGTTACGGTAGGAACGCACCAACTTTTAGTGCCGCTTTATGATGAAAATGGCAGGGAAGAAGAGGCCCAAGAGGTGCACACAACTCAGGCTGAGTTCGAACCTCGAGATTGGCGTTTTCCCATCATCGACTACGTCTTACATGGAATCTTGCCAGAAGATGTGAAGGAGAGAGAGTCGATCAGACGAAGAGCTCCAAGATTCTACTATAATACAGAGAATCGAACACTATACCGCAGGGGGTATGATGGCGTGTTGGCACGGTGTCTATCAACCAAAGAAGCTGAAGAAGTGCTTAAAGAGGCACATGAAGGAGAGTGCGGCGCGCACCAACCTGGTCCTAAGCTCTATGATCGCATCAGGAGAATGGGATACTTTTGGCCCTCCATGATGCATGAGGCAATTGTATACGCCCGGAAGTGTCACGCGTGTCAGGTACACGCGAATTACATGCACCAGCCTCCGGAACATCTACATCCTTCGGTTACGTCGTGGCCGTTTGAGACCTGGGGAATGGACATTGTTGGTCCTATAAATCCCCCTTCGGTTAAAGGCGATCGGTTCATCCTGGCCATCACTGATTACTTCTCCAAATGGGCTGAGGCAGTTCCACTCAGAGAAGTCAAGACGAGCAATGTCATTGCATTCATCAAGCACCATATCATCTACAGGCATGGTGTTCCAAGACGAATCATACACGACAACGGTCCTCAATTTATCAGCAACGCCTTCATAAGGTTCTGCGAAAAGTTCAAAATTCAGGACATCTCGTCAACGGCTTATAATCCCACAGCAAACGGATTAGCTGAAGCCTTCAACAAGACTATCATAAAGCTCTTGTCAAAGCTTGTGAAAAATAACAAGCGAGATTGGGACGACAAGCTCGGCGCGGCTCTATGGGCCTATCGTACCACAGTGCGTACGCCGACCGGCGCAACCCCATACTCATTGGTGTATGGATGTGAAGCCGTTCTCCCTCTGGAAGTTCAAATTCCATCTCTTCGGATCGCTCTCGCAACCCAGATGACGACCGAAGAACAGCATCAGAAGCGCCTCGAAGAACTCGAGATGCTCGATGAAAAGCGCTTGGAAGCTCAACAGCACATCGAGTTTTACCAAGCCAGAATTTCTAGAGCCTTCGACAAAAAAGTTCGACAAAGGAGTTTTAAGGAAGGGGACTTGGTCTTAACCGAGAAGCGTCCTATGATCCTTAACTCCAAGAAGAAAGGCAAGTTTGAACCCAAATGGGAAGGACCGTTCGTAGTAGAAACAGTTTACTCGAACGGCGCCTATCGCCTAGTCACCAAAGATGGTGACCGGCTCATGATGCCAATAAATGGCAAATTTCTGAAGAGATACTATCCTTAGTATCCTCAGAAGAATTGAGGTACCGGGAAGTTCCCGGAAGGATACCACATCGGGGTATTCTTAGGGATAACCCGGTCGCTGATGAGCAAGAAATCAATATTCGAATTCCGAATATTCTTGTTTGTCAAAATTTAACTCTCACAAACACTCTTTTGCTGAGATGAGATCTAAATCATTGATTCTCCCCTCGCAGAACTTTCAGTGGTTTCTGACTACTTATAGTCTCCACCACACCATTCCAGTTTGGTCAAACCTTATGACAGTTAGGGCCAAAGCCAAATTCCCCTCTCGATTCGCCCAAAGAACGAGAGGTCCACAAATCGAGTGATCAAACCTTCTTTCGGTTATGATCATTCTCACGCTCCCCATTTGGTCAAACCTTACGACAGTTAGGGCCAAAGCCAAAATCCCCTCTCGATTCCTCCAATGAACGAGAGGTCCACTTTCAATTCAAATGACCAAACCTTACGACAGTTAGGGTCGTTTGAACCTTTCGATTCGGTAACCAAACCTTACGACAGTTAGGGTTATCCGAATCTTTTCGATTCTCGGAGTGGAGATCCCACTTCTAGTTTCACCTGTCGGATCCTGGGGGTGGAGATCCCACCTCGAGTTTCCTTTCCTGCTGAAGATAGAATATAAAATTCTTCCTCTTTAGAGTCAAATGACCAAACCTTACGACAGTTAGGGTCGTTTGAACCTTCGATTCGATGACCAAACCTTACGACAGTTAGGGTCGTTCGAACCTTTCGATTCGATAACCAAACCTTACGACAGTTAGGGTTATCCGAATCTTTTCGATTCTCGGAGTGGAAATCCCACTTCTAGTCTCACCTTTCCCTTGCCTTTGCTTTCAGAAAAGACAGGGATGAAGTCGGCACCTAATACGCGTTGCCTGGTAGTCTTTCCCGTGAGAAAGACGAAGTCTATGTATTCAAAATCATAGCACTAAGTCTAAGAGAAGCAAATTTCTTAGCGCAACGTTACATGCGGAACGGATTAAGATAATCCGCATGCTAGCCCGATTCAAACGGTAGTCGGTAAAGGCAAGTCAAACCCGTTGAGGGCTGGGGGTTGGCCAATAATCCCAAAGTCTATACCTAACACGTATAGCCGGTTTAGTCTTTTACCGATTAAAGAAGATACCACGGCATATCAAGAAACATCATGTAAAAAGAAGCAAATAAGGAGTCTCTCATAAAAGATCAAGACAAAAGCATACAACAACAAGTTCGTCAACCCGAAGGCAGCTGACGACTAAGAATGTGAGACTCTAAACCGGAAAGCCTGTCCATATAACTCTGCTCGAACTCTGCCTGCACGCGAGCTCGAACAGAATCCTCGGAACTGCTCAAGACCTCAGCGGCTTCAGTTCGCAGCTTCATCAATCCCTCTTGTGTTGATCCCAGCTTGTCGAGCGTCCACTCGCGAGAACGCTCCAATCCAACCAAGTCCTCGGTGATTATAGCAGCAGACTCTTCGGCACGTCCCAAGGCCTCCTTCAGCCTAGCTATCTCTGCACGAGTAGAATCTAGGGAGCTGAGTAACTCACCTTTGCTGGTGTCCTTCTTCGCCAGGTTGGCCATCAGCTGCGTAACAGATTGCTCACGGGCCCGAAGCTCACTGCTAATGGAAGATCTCAAGTCACGCCATTGAGTCATTCTATCCTCCATCTGAGAGGACATGAAAGAAGAAGCTCCACCAGCCTTCAAATCCCTCAATTCTTGAACCTCTGACTCCAGAGCAGTAAAATCAGCAGTGAAGGAATCAGCTAACTCTGGGTATCCTTCTTCCCTCATCATCAGCATGTGGCGAGAAAAGGAACGTCTGAACTGGTCAAAGCAGTATCCTCGGAGAAGAAGTTTCTCAATCATGCCATTATAAAAGGCGGTGAAGAAGTTGAGGTCCGCGCGAAAAATCTCTTTCTCAGGATCGGTATCAGCCAAAAGGACGCGGACGTACTCATGTAGAGATGATCGAGCTCCTGCAAACAACAATGGGGGAGTTGAGAGATTATCAAATACGACAAGGAAACCCGAGAGGAAATTCGAAGTATACCTGTACTGGCGGAACTTCCCTCGGGTGGAGGCACGGCAGACTCTGAGATAACAGCAGGATTAGCCATGGAGGGTGCATCGACCCCTGCAGGCAAATCAGTCGTATCTCTCGGCTGTGGCAAAGAGACATGGCTCTCAGGCAAACTATCAGCCCCAGAAACTGTAGCAGCATCAGGCACAACGCCTGGTCCTACAGTTATACATCTTTATTAGTCAAAACGGAAGTTTAGGCAAATGAAGAAAATCAGGGTGATAAGATCAGCGGCATACCCGCAAGTCCATCACCTTCTGCAACACGGGGAGGGTCGGTAGCCAAAGGAGAATCAGTCCTGGTGGCTGATGATGTACCTGTGAGTGTATCGCTCGTAAAGGGCGGTCCCGCAGTTCCGCTGGCGGCTTGTTCAGCCAGCATATCGACTAGCAGCCCAGCGTCAGGACCGCAGAAACTCGGCGCAGAGGCATTCCCCTGGTCTTCAAAACCTACATCATGAAAGAATTCACCCTCAGTCGAGTTCTCTTTCCCTGTAAACAAAAGATATATTATCGGATGCAGGTATACCTGAGTAAGGAGCGGTGGGCTCGACGCTATACTCTGGCCCAAGATCAATGTTCAAATCGATGCCCAGAGAACCGTCATGAAGGGCGTCGCACATCTGCTGCACGAAGCAATCCATGTTCTCTGGACTAGGGGATGCAGGAGGCAATGGGAGTTCACCCTCTTCAAGGAACTCTGGAACATAAGGCATGGTTACGAATTCCAGAAGGAAGATCATGCTAAAACAATAAAAATGACGGAGGGTTACCTTCCTCCCTGTCGGCAAAGCCTCCGGAATCTACTCCATGAGAGCGTTGATCAACAGGAGGTCTATAGGCCATTTTCTTCCTTTTCAAAGGACCACCCCTCTTGGAACCGACGGGACGATTGTGCGAAGTTAGTCCACCAAACTTGGATTTCGCACGACGTGAGGCGAGAGGTTCATGGTCATCGGCCGATCCACCTGAAACAACAAGGATTATTTCACGTGCCAAGGTTGAGGAGAAGCGAATCAAGAAGCATGACAAACCTGCATCAAGTTCTACTTGGTCGGTGTCTATGCCCATTTCCTCCTCACAAACTTCGTCGCCATCCGCAGGAAGGTGCTCTTCATCAACTCTGCTTGAAGGAGGAGATTGAGCAGGCCTCTTCCCCTGCTTCCGAGCAGCCGTCATAGCAGCCTGAACCAAGTGCTCAGACTCTAACTCCGAAAGGCTCTTTACACCTATGGATTCATAGGCAGAAAGGAACCACTTGCAGCTAAGGAAGGTAATCATCGGTTTGCGCTTATACGAAGGAAGAGCAAACTGAGCCCCGGTGCAACCAACCATGGTCCATAACCACGCTCGTATACCGTCGACAAGCCCTCCCTTAACCTGTAAACCACGGCTCGGATTCCCAACGTATAGTTGGTCGTAGCCGAACTGACGTGCGAAACGACAGGGAAGGTAAGGCTCGATATGACAATGGTTCTTCACCCGAAGGACAAGATACCCGATGCGGATGTTTACCAGCCATCGGAAGCAACCGACATCAAGAGCAGTCCGGTTAGTTCGGGGTTTCTCCACATCAGTCAACTCCTCGCCATAGCGCCCAGAAAATTGAGGGAAGCACTTGAAGAGCTCCCAGTTCCGACGAACTTGAAGTTCTTGTTGCACATCTTCAAATTTCTTCCCAAGCCACCTACTCCTCTCCAACAGTTGCAGGAAAGGAACAGGGGTGTCAACGGTGCGGGGAGCTGACATCATGTCAGGCCGGTGTAGAACGAACCATGCCATCAAATAAGCATAAGGCAGCTCAACCTTCGGGCAGGTAAGCTCGGTCGAGGGCTTAGAACCCACGTGGGTAAGAACACGAACTACGCCCCTGAGCCCGCAATGAATGCTGGCCACCATCGCTGGAAGCAGGGATAGCTCCCTCCCATAGGCTAACTGGACTGCCGGGAAGAGCACCTCGACTGGTAAGTCATCCGAAGACTGGTATGGCACAACGCACTTCTTCAACCAGAGTGCGAGGTAGCCGGCCAACAGAGACCGAGGCTCTATAGACTTCTGCGCACGACGGAGGAAAGAACGGAACGTGGTCCCGGCGGGAAAAGCTCCCTCGGCGCTGGCAACAGTATAAGATTGAGTTTCATTCTTCTCCATCAGCTCGTTAATAGTGGTGAAGTCCAAGACATCCAACTCACGGATAGGTCCAACGAAATCACCCTCCAGGTTTTGAAACAAATAAACGGCGAACTGCTTCAAGCTGATCTTCTTCTTCGTCTTAGCTGGAGCAGAAGTTTGGAGCAGTGAGGTATGGTAGTGACATGTGAGATCCCAAAGCGTGTCATACATATCAGGGCTATCTTTCTTTAGCAAAGCCAACTGTTGGTTGGAAGGAAAGTACTCCTGATACGGGCAATTCCCCATCGGAAGGCCCGAAACCTGGTGCATCTCATGAAGAGCCAGCCCTAGTTCCCCGCCGCTTGTGAGGAAAGTGTTGCTATCAGGCATGTATGTCTCTAACAGTGCCAAAAAGTGGCGGCAACTGACTGGGATCCCGTACATGGTAGCTCGTATGGGCGCATATAACCCACTATCCTTCAGATCCCTCTCCCACCTTCCCAGAACATAGCCGGTCATACGGGTCCACCACCCCTTGCCCGGCGAAGAAGCCCAACCGTAGCATTGGTAATCCAGTGGAGGTAGCTGTCTTCCAAGCTGAGCTAGACGGTTCTTCACGGTAAGAGCAGCCGCCGACACCTCGCCTGGAGGTGCGGTGTCGAGACCCATGATCCCAGGGCGAAGACCGCAAATGGATTGATACCCCAGAGAACCGGGACTCTTATGATGAGAAATGTATCCGCACTGGATGTGGACAGCAGCATTGGTAAGAGACCAGGACATCTGTCGCCCCACAGCCTGTCTCTCCAGGAGAGTAAAAGAACACTGGCGAGGAATGGAAGGAATATATAAAAGAGCTCCCTCGTCAAGGGTTAGCCAATGCTCCTCAGCAAGAGTCAGCACGGCAGGATCCTCTGTGCGATCCCCGAATAGGAAATCTGGCTTCTTTAAAGCCTCAGTAGAAGTAGCATCTGCGGTGAGGGGAGCATCGGTGATAAGTTGGCGTAAACAGTGACGCCCTCCCTCCTTTATCAGACGACAGAATCCGTCCGAACGATCATGGCCAAACTGCGGAAGGGGATCTATGATCTGCCTAGCGGAAGCTGAAGAGAACACTTCCTTGCTGCAACCGGTAGGGGCATAGTGAGGGAGGCTCCCCCCGGGAAAATCGACTGCAACAGAGCATGAAGATGGAATCAGAAAATTCATGTCATAAGATTACTCGCGGGATAACCGGAGTGACGATTTCGAGCGTCATACACCAAGAGGACGGTACGTATCATCACGTAGATACCGTGATAATATATACCGACCTGTAAGGAGTAAGACGACACGAGATCGCCCCGATATATCCGAAGACTTGAATTGGCTAAAGCAAAACAAGTCTGAAACCTTAACCCCCGCGCGAGGGGTATCGGTTCTTCCTTTATAACCCGCGAGAGGTCAATCCGGGATGCAGACCTTAACCCCCGCGCGAGGGGTATCGGTTCTTCCTTCATGACCCGCGAGAGGTCAATCCGGGATACAGAAAGTATAAAATTCTCACCCCCGTAAAAAGAAGCCGCTGAAGAAGATACAGCGGGAGCCTCCTCCTCGCTGTGCTGCGAGTGGGAGCGACTCCTGGAAAGCTGAGCACGACGGGAAGACATCACAAATCTGCAGTGAAAAGCAGTACATCAGGTACAACATATAATACACGAAATATCGAAAAAGGGAAAATTAAGCACTTAGACTTGAAATCCTATAAACAAATAGGATTTTACAGTTAAAGTCTAATTAAACCTACGAATTTCGTGCACGCAAAATGATAATCGTCGTTTCGCGATAAATTTTGGCGAAATACCCAAAATACCCCCCGTGCTCAAGGCCAAATTCAGGTCAAGGACACGTGTGACTCGGGGCGTGGTCGTTATACTTGATCATCTAACGTCCCGGTACCCTATAATTCTGATCAAATTTTGCAAATAAGTCCTTTTGCAGAATTTGGTCAATTTTACATAAAAGCCCCTCCTCAAACTTTTGGTTTTTGCATCCACGTGCTTTTACCAAAATTTCGATCAAGGGTTTGGGGTAAACACTCTCTGAATTTCAGCCCCAAATTCGTGGTCATTTTGCAAATTAGACCCCAGAAAATTATATGGGCTGTTTTGCAAATAAACCCCTCCAAACAATGCCTTTGATCTCCTTGCACAAAGCACCCCCTCTCTTGAGGAAACAAACATGAACCCTAATCCCGAATTTCGATTCATGTTTGCACAAAAACCCCCATAAAATTTCAGCCACATTTTTGCGAATAAGCCCCTCAAATTTCGGCTATGACCTATTTTGCGCAAAAAACCCCAAAGTTTCGGTTTCTTGCAATAAAACCCTATCTATTGTAAGCATAAAAAATGCAATAGAAGGATTGAAGAGGGATCTTACCCAAATATCCTCCGAGCTCGGAAATGGAAGTCGAGACCCTCGTTTGGAAGAGGAGGCGATTCCGGCAAATGGGTACCCGTCAAAATCCCGAATCTTTTGAAGGATGAGGGAGTTCTCAAGAGCAAATCAATGGAGGAACTTGAGAAGGGGAAGAAGAAGATGAAAACCGAAAATGGAGGGGGGAGAATTCGGTTTTGGGGGAACTTTTCTCTTTGAAATTCAAATAAAAAGGAGGGGGGGACCATGTACAAATGCACAAGAGGACAAATGGGTAAGGGGGGACCACAAATTGCAAGACACCCCATGGGTGTCTCGGCAATGCCGAGGCACCCTGGGGTATTTTACCCGGGTGTTGACCTCCTGCGCGGCGTTTTGCTCCCCCGAGGGATTTTCTGATTCCTCGAATGGATTTTCAACCCCCCCTATCTCTGAAAATATCCATTCTTCGCCGACGGTTGAAGATTTGGATGGATTCCGAAAGTCAACACGTGGCGACGAAAGTCAACACGTGACGACAAAAGTCAACCCAAGCGGTTCTGAAACCCTAAGGCGGACGACGGTCAACGCGTAGCCCTAGGTCAACGCCGGACAGCGCGTTGCGACAAAAGTCAACATGTGGCGACGAAAGTCAACACGTGACGACAAAAGTCAACCCAAGCGGTTCCTAAACCCTAAGGCGGACGCCGGTCAACGCGTAACCCTAGGTCAACGCCGGACAACGCGTTGCGACAAAAGTCAACACGTGGCGACGAAAGTCAACACGTGACGACAAAAGTCAACCCAAGCGGTTCCTAAACCCTAAGGCGGACGCCGGTCAACGCGTAGCCCTAGGTCAACGCCGGACAGCGCGTTGCGACAAAAGTCAACACGTGGCGACGAAAGTCAACACGTGACGACGAAAGTCAACCCATGCGGTTTAAAACCCTAAGGTGGACGTCGGACAACGCGTAACCTTAGGTCAACGCCGGACAGCGCGTTGCAGCAAAAAGTCAACACGCGGCGACGAAAGTCAACACGTGATGACAAAAGTCAACCCAAGCGGTTCCGAAACCCTAAGGTGGACGCCGGTCAACGCGTAACCTTAGGTCAACGCCGGACAGCGCGTTGCGACAAAAAGTCAACTCACAGTGAGCCAAAACCCCAAGTCAACACGATGTGACAGGGGTAGCAAGTTCGAAATTCAATTCAATGACACGAGCCAAACTTAACCCACCAGCTGTAAACTCGAGACTCCAACGACGGCCAGGCGATAAACGCAGCGCCGAAACAACTTCGGTTATTCGACAAAGCACCGGATAAACCGAAGATCGAAGGAGCCGAGAGTTGAAGCAAACCACAGGTCCCTTAGGCCGACTGAAGGCTGGACCAATCATATCCAAAGTATTCCGGGCTCTTCTATAAAAGAAACGAGTCCGAAACACTTTGGAGGGGGTATCTGTAGGCATCGAAAATTGCCGATAGGTCCCCGAACATAGCTCGGTGTCAACGAGCGACGATCGAGCGTCACTACCCGGTTCACAAGAGCTCAAATGACGCCGGTGAGCGACTGAAGCAAACCGACGGATTACGTGAGCCGACAGAATGTCAGAATCACGAGGATACGGGTGGACCAAAAACCCCGCTATCACCGCAATCGGACCAACGCCCGCTGTGCCCCGATCACCCCACAGATAATCCAACCATCGGGGCCTACAGAGCTCGCCGTCACGATTCCAACGCATCCGAAATCACTCAAATCCGAGTTCGGATGAAAAGTCAACGGCGAGTCAACGGCGGGACAACGGCAGGACAACGGCAGGACCCGGGCTGAACCGGGGATACCCAAATGAGTCTCGGCTGGCTCGAGACACCCCCAAGGGGTTGTCTCGGCCAATGGCCGAGACACCCCCATGGGGGTGTCTCGGCCATGGCCGAGACACCCCACATGGGGTGTCCCGGCCTTGGCCGAGACACCCCATGGGGGGTGTCCCGGCCTTGGCCGAGACACCCCATGGGGGGTGTCCCGGCCTTGTCTAGGACACCCCTAGGGGGGTGTCTCTCCTCTTGGGGTGTCCATATCAGCCCCCCCTCTCCTTTTGGCTATAAATAGCCCCCTAGGCCTCCTTTGTGAGGGGCTCTTGATTTTGGCTCTGATTTACTTTGGGAGAAGAATTTCCGGTCTTGGGATTATCCTCGAGATCTGAAATTCCGGAGTGTGGAAGCGGCGAAGCCCTGCTGGAGTGAGGAGTCAGAGTTCTTCATCAAGGTTCATTCACCCCCCTCTCTGATCCTTAGTGTTGCTCCTTTGCGGTGACACTAAGAAGAGCTATTATCTCGTTTTAGCCGAGATATACGCTTATAACCTCTAGATCTTGCGCGGATCGACGAGGTTCTGCTTCTATATCCCACGCGGATAGACGAAGCTCTGCCGGATTTTCCCGGCAAGGATCTTGAAGAGTCGGCGGTCCACGGACATCGACGTCCCCGTCACAGGCCAACAACCCACGCAAGCGAGACCGTACCAAACCGGGCTCTCGTGTTTATTTTCGTTTAAGTTGTAATCTTTTGTTTTCATTTAAACTCTGTTGTAACGCTCAAAGTTGTAACAGATCTCAAAAAAAGAGAACATCAATGAAAACAGCAACTTTTACCGGAAACAGTAGATGATCCCAAAAAATTATGCTTATGGCACACTGATAGGTTGCACCAGCGTTCTTAAGTCCGAAGGGTATAACTATGTAACAATATACCCCTACTATAGTTCTGAACGAAGTGTGCTTCTCATCTTCAGGGTGCATCTTGATTTGATTATACCCTGAAAACACGTCCATGAAGGACACTCTTTCAAACCCATAAATATTATCGATGATGATGTCTATAATGGGTAAAAGGAATTCATCCTTTGGACATGTAGTGTTGAGGTCCCTGAAGTCAATGCAGATATGTATCTTTCCGTTCTTCTTTAGGATAGGAACAATATTGGCCATACAAATGGGGTGTTGTTCCTCTCTAATGAAACCTGACTCGATCAACTTCTTCACTTCGTCTTCGATCGCCTCCATGATTTGTGGAAGAAACCATCTTTGTTGTTGTTTAATAGTTTTGGTGTCCGAGTTGATGTTGGGGTGATGCATGGCGATATGGGGATCAAGGGCAGGCATGTCCGCATAATTCTAGGCGAAGACGTCAATATATTCCCGAATGAGGGATATAAGGTCTTCTTTCTCCTGGGGAGGTAAGCTATCACTGATAAATATGGGTTAGGGATTAGCCTCATCTCGTATATTTATTTGGAGTATCTTGTCCTCCGTGGGTAGTTCATGTTGTTCAAACCGACCTCTCACAGCGATTCTATGTTAGCATGCATACGAAGCTAGTTGGTGTACTCGAAGACATCAATATATTCCCTAATGAGGGATATAAGGTATTCTTTCTCCTGGGGAGGTAAACTATCACTGATAAATATAGGTTAGGGATTAGCCTCATCTCATATATT
>BQKN01055876.1:0-21921 GCA_022839385.1 Asparagus kiusianus
TCTGCTGGCATCTCCATATCAAATGAAAGAATATCATGAAAATCATAAAATTCATGAAATAAAATCATGAGAAATCATGAAAATATATTTCCAAATGAAATTTAGTCATATCTAAATGAAAGTAAATCTTGAAAATCATCAAGAAAAACAAGATACACAAGTACTTGAAAAACCTCAGTGCTAGTCAGTCGACTGATTTCTTTAATCGGTCGACTGATGTGCATGTTTAGTCGACTGATATGCATTCATCAGTCGACTGATCATGGCCATATCAGTTAGATCAGTCAGTTAATTCAAGACAAAGCCATGGAACTTATGGATTGATTTATGCAAAACCATGGAATCATGTAAGCCATTTTAGTGAGATTGTAAAAACATCATTGTTGAATCATGAATCAAAGGATAAAGAAACCATAAAACATTGTATTTGAAAACCATAAAGAAATGATCAAGCAATTATGATTCAAGTCAAACACTCATATGCTTAATAATATGCTTAACAAATAAAGTATTTTCAATTTTTCTTTTTTTTTAAAATATAGAGATGAGCATACTAAGCTTTTGGAGCTAGATTCAAACAATATGAAGCTTTTAGAACCTGTTAAACATGATTTGGAAATAAAACATCGATACTATCGGGGGGGGTTGCTCAATATATAAACCTCTTTATCAATCAAGTCATTTTAAAAATATAATATGTAATGAAAAACAAAAATATTGATCAGTATATATAATTTTTTTTAAAAAAATAAGTTTTCCAAATACGATTTTCCAAAAACAAGAAATGAAAAGTGACAACACTAAAAATCTTGATTTCAAAACTAAAAATGTTTTGACACCCAAACACTCTTGGTGCCGAAGAGTTTAGGGACATGACCCCTAACAATTAAATTCAAAGCCCTTGGGTTATGATCCCATTTGGGCGTATTTAGTGCACATGTTCGGTCATAATAATAATCATAAAAATAACCCATCCTATTGTAATAAGTGCAATGGAATGGACTCACTTGTTTTTATTGACTATTTGAATGTGCACGAGAAATATTTTTAAATAAGGGTGGTCTTTTTAAATCATTTTACAAATGTGAAACTTTTTTTAAATCAAAACTAAATTTGGCCAAATGACAAAGTCTACCACAATAATCACACTTATTATACATATTGACACGCTTAGGACGAACATTTTGTACATGTGTGTGTGTGTGTATGTGGTGAAGAAACTTTATGAGATGCACAACTATCAATAGTATCAGATTTTTAATTGGTTTTCGTGCATCGTTGCAAAATTTGGCAAGATGACCTTTACGGCCACAATTAGTGCATTTATAAGTTTTGTTATACATGTGTGCATAGTAAGTGTGTGATTTTAAGATAGTAGCATGTGACTTTTCATACAAGTCCATAAGTTTCTTAAGTTTGACAATGTATGTTTTTAGGGTTGAATCTAAGGATGACATGCGATTTTTTATATTATTCAACTCATTATTTTGCACGATAGCATTGTCAATAGAAGTAGAATAAACATGATTATTTTTAAAGGAATTGAATTCATTTCTAGTTGTTTCTACTTCTAACATGGCATCCTTCTTATCATTAGACAAGCTAGCATTATCCAATTTCAATTTATCATTGTTTTCTTTAAGAATTACGATCTCCTTAGTAATGATGTCAAATTTTGATGCTAGCGTCTCATGATCGGAGTTCAAAATAACATGCTTGCTTTTTTAAATCTACAAAATTATGATACAATTTGTTATAGGTATGCATTACTCTTTCATATGCATAAGTGATTTCATCAATAGAAAGTTCACTTTCGATTCATACTCACATACCCCACTAGGGCTATTGCCTAGTGGCCGTGTGCATGATAATGTTCCAAAACCAGTTGAAGCGGAATCCACCAGAACACGTTAGATTTCCTCCAAGTTGCCTTGATGTGTCTCTATATGTTTCTATAAATTATAAGCACTATCAAAAGAAGCAAGTTTGTTAGAAATTGATGAATCAAAAGCATTAAGAAAAATTCTAATAATAACTTGTTCATAATAAACATCTTCTTATCGTCTTTACTCCACTTGGATTTCTCCAATGTGGGCACAATATAAGCACTATCAATTACTTCCATAAATCAATATTTTTAGATCTAACAAATAGTTTAAATCTAAAATACCATTGAGCATAAGGGAAAACATTGAATTTAAGAGCAATATTAATGTCATAGCCTAAATTAGGTGCACCGTGTATATCCATGATAGACTATGCAAGCAAGATAAAATCATAAAACTAGATTAGCAAAATACAAAGCGAGAATCTTTGACTCTAGACGATTAAGCCAAAAATCAAAGAGCACCAAGCTCTGATACCAAATGAAAGTACCCTAAAGGGGGTGAATAGGGTAATTGTTAATCTAATCCAATATCGTTGCCAAAATTAAAACTCTACAATGCAATATCCTAACAATGTAATGTACTACAAATTATAAACAAGAATATGCAAGGATAAACAATATGACAATAAGTGATATAAACTATGAGCACAAGATATAAGAGAAATATAAGCCAAAGCCAAATGCAAACACAAGGATTGATCACGAAGTTCGGTCAACCCATGACCTACGTCTCCGCTCCTCACCTCGAGGAGATCTCCACTATCAATCAAAATGACTACGATGTTAGTACTCTTGTTTTGATGATTTAACAAATAATTTACATCTAATATTTGTTCTAGTGTTTTATATTTTATTTGTGGTATATCCAGGTTAATGATATCTGAAATGAAGCTATAATCAAGTCAAAGATTCAAAGAAGCAAGCTTCTCTTATAGCACTTGGGTATATTTAGTATAAGGCTTATATATTGTGTGCAATTCTTCAAGCTTAATATTACACACACATATATTTGTAATTTTTCTCAAAACATAGGCGTTTTTATGTAAATACTATATTAGTATGTTATGGACTATATAAACATTGTAGACATCTTTTATTAAGTCCATAAAAACATTTCAAAAGGTTTCAAAACTTGTTTTGAGTCAAAAATCAAAAATCAAATGTTTATACAAACATGTATTTTAGTGTTTTTGCAAAATAATGAGATTTTACAAATGGAAAGTGCAAATTGAAAATTCTTTTTCCAACATGTTTATATTCATGTTTATAAACATTTTCTAAAGCTTTACATTTTTTAGAATTTATTTACTTTTTTAAAGGCACTTCAAAGTTCACATTTCAAACTTGCACAGTGCATGTGCACGTTAATGAGTCGACTTATAAACCCTCATAAGTCGACTTATGATCTGCTATGGAATTGCAGAAACTATCTGCTAAGTTGACTTGTTTGTCCTGTAAGTCGACTTACTGTAAGTCAACTTATGTCCTCTATTAAGTCGACTTACAAACTGTTTTACAGATAGTAGTTTTCTTCTGCTAAGTCAACTTTACATTGACAAGTCAACTTATTACATATGAGTCGACTTATCTCCTATCATAAGTCGACTTATAACTAGTCGTTGCATAGTAACGACTAGTTTCTAGATTTCGAATTTTTTATTATTTTTAAGGGTTTTTGTTGTTTTCTTAGGCTGGTTTCTTCTACCCTATATATACCCCTTTGTCATAACTATTTCCAACCAACTAAGGGAGTTTCAAACAAGTTTTAAAAGAGTTTAAAGTTTGTTTAAGTTTTATTTTCAAGTTTGTGTTTGTTTTCACAAAGAGGAGGCTTACAACTTCGTTTGAGGAATTCATCCTTAATCTTTCTTCATCATCTCTTTGTGATTGTAGAGAAGTTTTCTTAACTCAAATATCTAGCATTTTATTCTTAAATTTTCATATCTATATTATTGCTAGTTTATTTTTGAGTTAGATTTTATTTATGCTCATTTATCATACACATCCCTATTGGGTTTTTAGTAATTTCATACACACATCCTCAATCTTTCTTCATCACATTTGACTTGTTTCTCCCCCTTTGTCAACATCAAAAGGAGGAAAATAATAAAAGATAAGAGAGCGTAAGCTCCCCTACAAATTAGCATAGGTGAGTATAAAACAAATATAGGGAAAAGCTCACATTATCAAAATACCACATAGAATGTATGAAATAAAATACTAAGGCATTCATATGTGAGAAAACACACACACACACACACACACACACACACACACACACTAATATCAACTCACATACAAAAGATACCAAGTTAACACTTATATATGTATCATTAAGACAAAGTGTTACAAGGATCTTAAACAAAAAATATTTAAAAAATCAAAGATGAAATGTTTAATCAATAAATAAAAAAATCATAAATCATCAACATAAATCATGATTGATTAAGAACACATATAAATATATTATTATGAAAATGGTATCTTATTAAAAACAATATGTATATATTTATGAAATCAAATGAATGAAAAAACATGAGAATCATGAAAGATATTTTCAAATGAAAGCAAATCACGAGAACCATGAAAATCATGACAATCATGAAAGTCCAAATGAAAATTAAAATAATCAAATGAAATCATAAATCATGATCTAAACCATAATAACATCAAAACGTGCTTAATTTATAATATATCATTTTTGAAGAACAAATGATTAAGCAACTAGTAGTGTCAAGATATTTATATGTTTTATCCGAAAATGAAAAAAGAATTATGCTTATGATAAAATAAATGAATATTAACAATATCATTTTTGAAAAGAAAAAAACAATCATGCTAAGCTCTTAGAGCTTGTTCAACCTATATAGAGATATTTTGCACCCGGTAAACATGATATGAAAGAATACCAATGAAAGATCAATAAATCCGGGGGATTGCTCAAACATAAACCTCTTCTATAAATTCAAAACTAATTTTTGAGAAACTAGAAATTTTTAAAAAAGAATCGTACAAATGAAAATATTTTCTTTTAAAAAAATAATCAAAACTTTGTTTAAAAAATCAAAAGAAATCATCTTTAAAGATCATGAAAAACAAAAACTCTAAAAGTTTGTTCTTTAAAATCAAAAACGTTTTGGTACCTAAGGACTCTTGGTATCAAAGAGTTTAGGGACATGACCACTATTAATAAAGTCCAAAACCTAGGGTTATGATCCCATTTGGGCGTATTTTATGCACGGGTCCGGTCATAACAATATTCACACAAATGACCCTTTCTATTGCAATACACGCAATGAAAAGGATGCATTTGTTTATGATAACTGATGCGGCATAATTATGTACCAAAATTGCAAGTGCACAATTGATCAAGTTATAGTATAAAAGTTATCGATCCCACAAGAAAGTGATTTTAAGAGATTATTAGAATATGTTCTTATGTTGTGTGCGGGACAAAATAGGATAAAGAATAAGTGTGATTGTGATGAGTGGTTGTTGTGAATATATGCAAGAGACAATAAATTGAATTTTAGAGAAAAGAAATAAGAATCAAAGAATAAATGAAATCATAAGGCAAGAAAGAAGAATGAATAAAATCAAGAAATAAAATCAAGAATGAAAAGAAAATTCAAGAAAGTCAAGATGGAGGATTCAATTAAAATATGAGAAATCTAGAATTTAATCTACTAGCTAATCTCAATTACAAAATACAAACTATTCTTTTTTTTATCATATTTCAACTTAGATTTATTAAGCATAGACTATCAAACCATTTAAGGAAAGTATAACCTATCAAATTATCATCTAAGTCAAAATTACTATTCATGATAAGAGCAACAACAAGATAGTAATCCTAGAATTCATAAGCATAACCTATCAAACCATTTAAGATAAGCATAGATTATCAAATTCACCTTCTACCAATTAGTTTTCTAGTTGATTATTCTAAACATGAATATTTTAAGTGTAAGAGAATAATTTGCATAATATAAAGGAAAGTAGACTAGCATCATACAATTCTAAGATTCCTACAAGAATTAATTTCACATCTTAAGAAATAAAAACAAGAAGAAAAAGAACTAACTGTTCGTCATATAAAAATAAATTTTTTCACACCCCTAACACCTCACTCTCTACCCCTATTTATAGTAAACATCAATGAATGAGAGCCATTGGATTGAAACCTTATCCAAAAACATCAATTTTCAGCCATAGATCTGTAACTAACTGTTCGTCGTATCAATGCCAGCATCGATAGGGGTATCGATGCTGGCATCGATGCCCCCATCGATGCTGGCATCGATGCCAGCTCTTCTCTGGTTGCTGTCCGAACTTCTTTCTTCTTATGGGCTTTGGGCTTGGACTATTTGACAATTCTTTGATTTCTTCATGTATTTGGTTTGGGCTTTGGCATTTCTTGGGCTTTACTTCTTCTTCTTAGCTTGGGCTTTTGGATAATTTGGAAATTAATTTTCCAATGGGCTTCTTTGCTTTATTTCTTCATTTAATCAACGGGTTTTTGTTGAGAGATGGGAGTTTGAGATTTATTCTTCATTAACCTGCAATTAAAGATAAAAACAATTATTAGTGGTATATTTATTCATATAAAAATAGATAATGAGTGTATAAAACTGTAATAAAATATGATTATCAATAACCATATAGTGTGCACGGGAAATATTTGCAAATAAAGTAGTATTTTTAATCATTTTACAAATGTGAAATCTTTTTTAAATCAAAACAAAATATGGTCAAATGACCAAAACGACCACAAAAATCACACTTGTACACATTTACATGCTTATGATGACTATTTGGTGCATGTGTATGTGTATGAGATGTAGAAACTTTATGAGATGCATATGAAGTAGTATTATTAGAATGTTTATGTGCATCATAGCAAAATTTTGGTAAATGACATTTACGACCGTAAATGGTACATTTATAAACTTTGCTATACATGTGTGCATACTGTGTATGAGATTTAGAAGCATTTGTACAAGACTTAGCACACATATTCATAAGTTTCTTATTATTGTCAATGCATGTAGC
Organism: Asparagus kiusianus; assembly: GCA_022839385.1. Lineage (NCBI taxonomy): Eukaryota > Viridiplantae > Streptophyta > Magnoliopsida > Asparagales > Asparagaceae > Asparagus > Asparagus kiusianus. The sequence goes on from BQKN01055876.1 coordinate 6,941, forward strand.
TAGAGTTGAGTTTAAGGAAGAAATGTGATTTTTAATATTATTCAACTCATCATTAGGCACAACATCATTAACAATGGAAGTAGAGCAAAAATGATTATTCTTAAATAATATAAATTTATTTTTAATTGCTTCTACTTCTATCACGACATTATTCTTTTCATGAGTTAAACTATCAATAGATGAGGTCAAATTTTCATTTTCCAAAGTTAACTTATCATTGTTTTCTTTAAGCATCATATCTTCTTTTACAATGATATAAAATTTAAAAGCTAGCAACTCATGATTGTATTTTAGTTCAACATGCTTGCTTTTTAAATTTATAAAATTTTTATGCAACTTGTTATAGGCGTGCATTAATCTTTTATATGCACATGCGAGATCATATATAGATAGTTCATTTTCGGAGTTCAATTCGCATATCTCACTAGGGCTATCGTCTAGTGGTCGTATGCATGATGAAGCTCCAATAGTAGCACTTTAAGGGGAACCTGCCGGAATGCGTTGGAGTTCCTCCAAGTTACCATGATGTGTCTCTATATGTTTCCATAATGTATAAGCACTATTAAAACAAGCAAGTTTGTTAGAAATAGATGTATCAAAAGCTTTAAGCAAGAATTCTAACAATAGCTTGTTCAAAACAAACATTCTCTTATCATTTGTGCTCCATTTAGATTTATCTAATTTGGGCACAACATATGCACTATCAATAACTTTCCATAAATCGATATGTTTAGATCTAGCAAATATTTTAAATCTAAACATCCATTGAGCATAAATAAATTTATTGAACAAGGGAGCAACATTAATATTATAGCCTAAACTAGGTGCACCATTCATATCCATAATAAATATATGCAAGCAAGATGAAAATAATCTTAAAACTAGATTAGCAATATAGCAAAGCGAGGATCTTTGACTCTAGGCGGGTAAACATCAAATCAAAGAGCACCAAGCTCTGATACCAAATGAAATTTCCCTAAGGGTGGGGGGAGGGGGTGAATAGGGTATTTGCTAATCTAATCTGATATAATGCTAATTTAAAAACTTATTAACAATCTATCCTAACAAATATGATATTCTATAAGATATGAGTAATGATATGTAATTAAACAAGGGCGAAATAAACATAAACACAAGATGCAAATGAGATAGTGCGCAAATGATAATCGCAAACAAATAATATGATCACAGAGTTCGGTCACTCCCAATCTACGTCTCCGCTCCCCACTCTCGAGGAGAATCTTCACTATCTCAACCAGTTTTCAACATTCACCGAAAACGTTCACAATCGGTTTTCAATGTTTACCGATAAACGTTTACAACACTCACACTTCCAATCACACAACACACCCTCTAAGTATTTGGTGTGGCTCGTGTCGACTTCCTCAAGTGCTCGAATTTACTATCTCTCCCTAGGCTTTACTACTGATGTCACTCCTCTTGGAATCGACCCCGTCTCTCACCACACACTCCTCTCGGTGTACTTGTGTATTACAATGTGTTCACTTAATAAGGCACAAGAAAAATAATTTGTTCTCTAATACAAGATGAGAACTAAGTTAAGCCCACACTCAAAGATACAATCTTACTGTTGGACCCCAGGGGGGGGGTGATTAGGGTCTTAAGGCTATAATTGTGCAATAAAAATAAGGCAAGCAAAACACCACAATAATGAACAATAAATGTAAAGGAGATAGAGTGAGAAATCGTTATCCAAGTGATGCGCGATGTGTTAACGAGGTTCGGCCCGCTGACCTACGTCCCCGCTCCCCACTCTCGAGGAGAAATCCACTACACAACCCGGTTTGAAAGCCGGAACTTCTTCTACACAACGATCTCCACAAGATCTCACAACTACACAGTTGATCACCACAAGATCATACTCCCACACAGTTGATCTTCACAAGATCAAGCTCTCAACAGTAGTAATGGTGTAAAAACTCTCTCTTTACAATGTCCCTATAGCAAGGAGAACGTTTACACTGAAGCTGGGATGTGAACACAGAAAACTCAGAAAAACAGGTTTAAAAATTTTGGCTCTCAGTAAAACAGATCTCTGGTTTTTCAAAAGCTTGGGACACTTGAGGAAGAAGGAGTATAGGGGGGTTTAAATAGGAGAAAATACAGCTGTTTAAACTCATACCCTAATCCCTCAAATCCTGGAAAAATCGACGCTGAAATCTGTACTAATCGGTGCTGAAATCTGTACTCAAAAAGACCGTTTAAATAAGCGGCGGTCGACCGTACAATTCTCGCGGTCAACCGCGAGCCAGCTTTGAAACTTGGAAAATTTTCAGAGACTTCTGCGGTCGACCGTGGGAATTTTTAAGCTCACGGTCGACCGTGGCGGTCGACCGCGAAAGTTTCTGCTACCCACTCAGAAAAGAACTCAGACGCGGCCGACCGTGGCGATCGACCGCGAACTGATACATATGAAAATATTATTTTTTATTTCTCTTAAAAAAATCTGTAAAATATTTAATTGACTTCCAAAAATTATGAAACTTTGTAAAATGTTTTTAACACTAAAAACAAATTGTTTGGAAAATAAATTTTGCGAATAGGTCCTCATACTTGTGAAAAATAATATTTTGTGAAAATGTTCAAAACTATAAGTATAAAAACGTGTGTGTGATATCCCAATAGCTTCAAATGAAATCTAAACTACTTGCTTACATTCTAGCACTAGAGAGAAAATAAAAACTAGCTAATATCCTCACATAAAATACAATTCTTTGAGTCTTGATATAGCTTGAGTTTGATGAAGCTTCTTATTGTATTTGGTGTTCTTGAATAAACGTTGCTTCATCACTATACCTCCTCCTCCTTTGGATATCATCGTTGTAGTGCATATTCCATCCAATCCTCCATGTATGTCACTAACATGCTTGATATATATATTAACTATATTATCACTCAACAAGTAATTAGTACCGATAATGGTGGTTGTAAAACATCATCAAAACATAAGGGCTAACAGTCTCCCCCTTTTTGATGATGACAACCAACCATTATATAGGAGCAAAATAAATATAGTTTATAGATAGTAGCTTCCCCTATCTATGAGCTCCCCCTTACTATGTGCACAAATGAGGAGAGTTCTCTCCCCTTTGTCACCATCAAAATAGGGTAAAAAATAAAAAAAATGCATGTGAAATGTAACTAATCAAGCAAGCAAATAGAACTTTCACATAGTGCATAAGCCCAAACCATTTCTTATGCGACAAAAATCATCTTCACCAAGAGGCTTGGTAAAGATATCCGCTAATTAAGATTTTGTGTCAATAAACACAAGGGATACATCTCGTCTCTCTATATGATCGCATAAGAAATGATGGCGCACATCAATATGCTTGGTTCTAGAATGCAAAACCGAATTTTTTGAAATATTGATAGCACTGGTGTTATCACAAAAGATTTTTATATTTTGAAAAATCAAATCATAGTCAACTAAGCTTTGTTTCATCCACAAAACTTGGGCACAACATAAGCCGGCGGCAATGTATTTCGCTTCCGTAGTGGACAATGCAACATAATTTTGTTTCTTGGAAGCCTAATAAACAAGAGAATTTCCCAAGAATTGGCATGTTCCACTCGTACTCTTGCGATCTACCTTACATCCGCAAAGTCGCCATCACAAAAACTATATAAATCAAAAGAGGTGCTCTTTGGATAAAACAAACCAAGATCAATTGTTCCATGAACATATTTAATAATTCTCTTAACGACAATCAAATGAGATGCTTTAGGAGAAGCTTGAAAACGTGCACATGCACACATACTAAACATGATATCGGGTCTACTAGCGGTGAGATAAAGAAGACTACCTATCATACCTCGGTATAGTTTTTGGTCAACATCCTCACCACTATTATCCGCATCAAGCTTGACACTTGTACTCATGGGAGTTGGTGCATGCTTAGAGTTCTCCAAATTGAATTTCTTCACCAATTCTCTAGCATATTTGCTTTGAAAAATGAATATCCCATCCTTAGTTTGCTTGACTTGGAGTCCGAGAAAGAATATGAGATATCCTATCATGCTCATCTCAAAGTGATCTTGCATAACTTTAGAAAAATCCTCGCAAAGAGATTCATTAGTAGCACCGAAAATGTTATCATCAACATATATTTGCACTAAAATGAAATCATTTTTCCTTTTTCTCACAAAAAGAGTATTATAAATTTTTCCTTTAGAGAAACCATTTCTAAGAAGAAAACTAGAGAGGTGAGCATACCAAGCTCTAGGAGCTTGTTTCAACCCATATAAAGCTTTTTGAACCCGGTAAACATGATTAGGAAAAACATGATCTATAAAACCGGGGGGTTGCTCAACATATACTTCCTCTTCTATAAAACCATTTAAAAAGGCACTTTTAACATCCATTTGAAACAATTTGAAATATTTAAAGCTAGCAAATTTGAAATATTTAAAGCTAGCAAATGCCAAAAACATCCTAATAGATTCTAACCTTACAACCGGTGCAAAGGTTTCCTCATAGTCTATGCCCTCCTCTTGATTGTATCCTTGGGCAACCAAACGAGGTTTATTTCTAGTAACAATGTCATGTTCATCAAGTTTGTTTCAAAAAACCTATTTTGTTCCAATTACACTAGCATTGTTAGGTCTAGAAACTAGTTTCCAAACATCATTTCTTCGAAAATTGTTTAGTTTATCATGCATAGCTAAAACCCAAAATTCATCATTTAAAGCATCATTAATCTTCTTAGGTTCTAATTGAGATATAAAGGCAATATTACCACACCCACTCAAAGCCTTTGAGCGAATAACAACCCCTTGTGAAGGACTCCCAATAATTTGCTCCTTTGGATGATTTGATACGAATTTCCATGCTTTGGGGAGTTCTTCTTGTACATGAGTGTTGGTGCTTTCCACATCTTTTTGTGCTTCTATTGAGGGTGTATTTTTAAGTTGCAAAAGTTCCAATCCTCCCTCAACATCATCATCATCTTTCCTAGGCAAAATAACTTGTGAACCAATATTAGTCTCATCAAAAATAACGTTTATAAATTCTTCAACAACAAGAGTTCGTTTGTTGAAGACTCTATAAACCTTACTTCGAGGTGCATACCCTAAGAAAATACCAACATCAAATTTAGAATCAAATTTATCATAATGATCTTTTGTATTTAAAATAAAATATTTACAACCAAAGATACGAAAATATCCAATAAAAGGAGTTTTGTCATAAAATAGTTCATAAGGAGTTTTCTTATACTTTGGTCTAATCAAAACACGATTTAAAACATGGCAAGCCGTATTGACGGCTTCCGCCCAAAAATATTTAGGCAAATCAAAGGAGTTTAACATAGTTCGTGCCATCTCTTGTATGGTTCAATTTTTCCGTTCAACAACACCATTTTGTTGTGGTGTTCTTGGAGCGGAAAACACATGAGTTATACCACGATGCGCACAAAAATCATAAAAAGAGACATTTTGAAATTCACCACCATGATCACTTCTTATTTTAAAAACTTTCAAATCTTTTTCATTTTCAATTCTCTTTACATGATTTGAAAACTCATCAAAACATTCATCTTTATTAGCAAGAAAGATTATCCATGTAAAATGAGAAAAATCATCAATGATAAAAAAAACATAGTGTTTGCCTCCAAGAGAGGTAACACGCATAGGATCAAATAAATCAAGATGAAGTAATTGCAAAGGTTTAGAAGTTGATACCTCATTGATGGATTTGAAGGTAGACTTAGTTTGTTTACCTTTAGCGCAATCTTTGCATATGGTATCTTTGATGAAATGCAAGTTTGGTAACCCTTTAACAAGATTCCTCTTGGACAATTTGGATATCAATTCCATGTTTGCATGTCTAAGCCTTTTATGCCAAATCCAAGGGTTTTCATCAATTGCCGCAAGGCACTTCACATCTTGATTCACTAATTCATTCATCTCAAAGATGTACACATTAGATTTTCGATTAGCAACAAAAACAATTTTTTCATTCATACTAATAATGCATTTGTCCGGTTTAAAGGAAATATCAAAACCTTTATCACTCAATTGGCTAATGCTAAGAAGATTATGATTCAAGCCATTAACCAAATAAGCATCTTCTATAACGGGAGAGGGTGTCTTACCAATACATCTAATACCAATGATTTTACCTTTCTCTCTACCACCGAAGGAGACGCTAACTCCTTCAATCCTTGATAGGGTTGCAAATAGCTCTTTGTTACTCGTCATATGATGAGAGCAACCACTATCAAGGTACCACATCTCTCTATGTCGTTATCGTGATGTTCCCTACAAGAGATGAATGTGTAGTAACTTTAGGTACCCAAATCTTAGGTCCTTGGTGGTTAGTAATCTTGGTACCTTTGGGTACCCATGTCATGCCATAAAAATCTTAATTATCTTTGATCCTACAATGAGTAGAAATATGACCACGTTTCATGCAATATGTTCACACAAAATTTCTCTTGTGTGTAGGAGCATAAGATCTATGAAATCTATTTCTACCATGGTGATGATGATTAGCATAAGCATGAGTGGGTCTAATCCTACCACTCTTAATTTCTAGTCTTTCAATCTTGGATCTTAATTGTTTGTTTTTAAAATCAAGATCCCCTAGCAATTCATCTTTTAATGCAAGAGAGGTTTGTGGTTGTTCTAGTCGAGCATTACAAGAAGCATGCAATTTTTTAAAGGAAGAAAATTCTTTTGACATCCTTTTAAATTCAACATTCAATTCTTCTAAAGCCGTAGCTAGATCACATTGCATATAAAAGGATTCACTTTCGGTGTCAGAAACTACCTCCTTTTCATAGGCCATGAAGCAAATGTTGGGATCATGAAGAGTAAGTTTAGCTCCTTCTTCATTGCTATCCGAATCACTTGGTTCGGATTCCTCCCATCCGGCATACATGACCTTCTTCTTCTTGTACTTCAAGTATTTCTCATTGAGCTTGGGGCAATCTTTAGCGATATGACCAGGTTCATTGCATTCAAAACATTTTTCTACACGTGAAGAAAATTTGTTGTTAGATCGGGGATTAAACTTCTTGTTTATTTTAATGAGTCTAGAAATTCTTCTAGAGAGGTGAGCCACTTCTCTAGAAAAATCAACTTCACTCTCCGACGATGATGATGAGGAGTTGTCACTAGCTCCTTTGAGAGCTATGGTCTTCATTTTTGGTGATGGCTCCTCAACTTCCCGTGGGGGCACTTCCTCCTTGTCCTTTCCCTTGAGCTTCTTCTCATGAACCTTAAGCTTGCCAATGAGGCCATCGAGAGCTAGAGTGGTAAGGTCATGAGCTTCCTCTATGGCCGTAGCTTTGGGTTCCCATATCGGAGTCAATGAACGAAGGATCTTGTAGTTCGTCTCTTGGATAGTTAATTTCGTGTCAAGACCATGCAATTCATTGATTATGTTAGTGAAGCGAGAAAACATAGCATCAATGGATTCATTAGGAAGCATCTTAAATAACTCATATTCATGCATAAGCCCACGAATCTTGGATTCCTTAACTTGTGGGGTTCCTTCATGTGTAATACACAATTTCACTCATATTTCGTATGCGGTTGCACACGTGGAAACCCTATTATACTCATTAGTGGAAAGACCGCAAATTAAGGCGTTCATGGCCTTTGCATTGAGATTGGCTTGGTGCCTTTCTCCATCGGTTATAGTCCTGACTTTGGGCTTTTCTACATATTTCTTCTCTATAAATTCTAGGATGTCAAGATCAATACAACGAATGTAAATTCTCATCCTAGCCTTCCAATAAGCAAAATTACTACCGGTGAAAAGTGGTGGTCTAGTGGTGGATTGTCCCTCTAGCATATGCACATTCATTGAAGCCTCCATAAGATCTTTACTCTAAGGTGGTTAAACCAAAAACTAATATAGAGACCAAGCTCTGATACTAATTGTTGGATCCTAGAGGGGGGTGATTAGGGTCTTAAGGTTATAATTGTGCAATAAAAATAAGGCAAGCAATACACCACAATAATGAACAATAAATGTAAAGGAGATAGAGTGAGAAATCGTTATCCAAGTGACGCGCGATGTGTTAACGAGGTTCGGCCCACTGAACTACGTCCCCGCTCCCCACTCTCGAGGAGAAATCCACTACACAACCCGATTTGGAAGCCGGAACTTCTTCTATACAACGATCTCCATAAGATCTCACAACTACACAGTTGATCACCACAAGATCACACTCCCACACAGTTGATCTTCATAAGATCAAGCTCTCAACAGTAGTAATGGTGTAAAAACTCTCTCTTTACAATGTCCCTATGGCAAGGAGAAAGATTACACTGAAGCTGGGATGTGAACACAGAAAACACAGAAAAACAGGTTTGAAAATTTTGGCTCTCAGTAAAACAGATCTCTGGTTTTTTAAAAGCTTGGGACACTTAAGGAAGAAGGAGTATAGGGGGTTTAAATAGGAGAAAATACAGCTGTTTAAATCCATACCCTAATCCCTCAAATCCTGGAAAAATCGGGGCTGAAATCTGTACTAATCGGCGCTGAAATCTGTACTAAAAAAGACCGTTTAAATAAGTGGCGGTCGACCGTACAATTCTCACGGTCGACCGCGAGCCAGCTTTGAAACTTGGAAAATTTCCAGAGACTTCTGCGGTCGACCGTAGGAATTTTCGAGCTCACGGTCGACCGTGGCGGTCGACCGCGAAAGTTTCTACTGCCCACTCAGAAAAGAACTCAGACGCGGTCGACCGTGGCGGTCAACCGCAAACTGATACATATGAAAATATTGTTTTTGACTTCTCTTAAAAAAATCTGTAAAATATTTAATTGACTTCCAAAAATTGTGAAACTTTGTAAAATGTTTTTAACACTAAAAACAAATTGTTTGAAAAATGAATTTTGCGAATAGGTCCTCATACTTGTGAAAAATAATATTTTGTGAAAACGCTCAAAACTATAAGTATGAAAACGTGTGTGTGATATCCCAATAGCTTCAAATAAAATCTAAACTACTTGCCTATATTCTAGCACTAGAGAGAAAATAAAAACTAGCTAATATCCTCACATAGAATACAATTCTTTGAGTCTTGATATAGCTTGAGTTTGATGAAGCTTTTTATTACATTTGGTGTTCTTGAATAAACGTTGCTTCATCACTATGCCTCCTCCTCCTTTGGAATTCATCGTTGTAGCGCATATTCCATCCAATCCTCCATGTATGGCACTAACATGCTTGATATATATATTAACTACATTATCACTCAATAAGCAATTAGTACCGATAATGATGGTTGTAAAACATCATCAAAACATAAGGGCTAACACTTACAACCCCAATATACTATGTATGAAAATACTTAAGCTCAAGTGGGTGTGTGTAATCAATGAGTATAAATAAAATCAAACTTGAATTAATCTAGCAAATATAAATATGATAATTTAAGTATCAACAAGTTAGATAATTGAGTTTAGAAAACTTCTCCAAAATCACAAAGAGATGTAGATGAAGGGATGAGGTTGAATTCCTCAAACCGAAAATGTAAGCCTCTTCTTTGTGAAAACTTCTTCACACAAAACAAACTTAAAAAACTCTTAAACACCCTTAAACACTTGTAAAACTTGCTTTAAACACCCATAAAAACTTGTAAAACTTGCTTTAAAACTTTCTTAGATCATTTCAAAAATTTGAGGGTAAGGGGTATATATAGGCTCACAAAACAAACCCCAAAAACTAAGGAAAAAGACAAAAATCTCGAAATTTGCGTAAGGATGGAAAACTATCCGTTACAGGCCATCAGTCGACTGATATTGTTCATCAGTCGACTGATAAGCTGATCGTTATAGGCCGCTCATCTGCTATAGGTCGATTGATGAAATCATCAATCGACTGATAATCTGCACCGGTCGACTGATGGTTCATCAGTCGACTGACCATATAAAAAACACACATTCCAGACACTTTCATCGGTCGACTGATACTGTTCATCAGTCGACTGATAACGTGCACATGACAAATAATGAACAATAAAAATTAATTTTAAACCCCTTTTAAAAATAACTAATAAATTCCAAAAATTATAAAACTTTGAAAAATATTTATAAACATGAAAATAAACATGTTACAAAAAGAATTTTTCAGATTGCACTTTCCAAATGTGAAAACTCATCATTTTGCAAAATATTCCAAAACATAAAAACTCAATACACTTGAAATTTTGACAAACAAACTTGCATATTCATTTTGAATGGATTAATGGACTTAGAAAAAGGTGTAACATGATATAATTGAGTCTTTAATCCATAAACACATAATTTTACAAGTAATTACGATTTTATTGATTTTAAACTTGTTAATTAATGAGATTATTTTAAGCACATATAAACATGAAACGAATATGTGTGTATGTAATTATATTCATGTGTTTCATATTTATATAGCTAAACACATTATTTTTCAAAACAAAATCGATAAATAGGAAACTAGTATATATAGAGAGAGAAATATGAGTATGCTTGGTACCAAGCACAAATTTTGTGCTTGGTACCATATTTATACGATTTAAACTCAAAAGCTATAAAACAAAAATGTGTATGTGTGTATAATGTCTAAGCTTTAAGTATCAACACATAAAGTATAAACCTAAAACATTATACCCAAGTTATTGATCTTCAATAAAGTTCGTCTTGGTTGTGAATGAAGCTTGATCTTGAATTTGTCTTTGAATTACAAATGACTTCATTCCGATATTCTGCTAACCTCCATTGAATGTCATCGTTAAGAAGTATTCATTCAACCTCTAACATTGATGTTTGTCTAGAATACCTAATAAACAAATACAAATACTAGACAAACAATGTTAGGGATTGTTTGTAAATCATCAAAATAAGATTAGACTGTAGGCTCATAAACATGAGACCTAACAAGGACGACCCGAAAGATATTACTTCTCGGTAAAGTTAAAGGATAAACTATTGCCTTGAGCCTCTCCCAATGGCAACGTGTCTGCATCGCATTTAATGCTTGGCAGACATTATCATGCCTCTAGCCTCGATAGCCTTCATGACTCATCGGACCATGCAGGCACCGCCATGCCACCAATCACTTCTCGTTTATTGCTGAAGTGATCCTTCCCCCAGTGGCTAGCCGACACCTGTAAAGTAGGTGCTGACTCAACCGTCAGCCCGCACTTGCCATCGTCATCCTGTGCTCGGCTGAAGTGACCGATCTACCCTTATACCATTGGTATAAATATATGTACTATTTGAAAAAACTAGATTTGGTTCACAAATCTGAAATATGATCTCTAAGCAGACACACTGCACCCACAAGAACTCTTACGGTTCTTCATTTTTCCACACTCAAGTTCACCAGCTAACTTGATCATCGAAGGAACCATGGGAGAACCAATTTCCGTCCTCTCACGAGTTCCTACTTATACAGATTCATCAACCCCACTCAAAGAACCAGACATTAAGTCAGGGAAAAATGCGGCCCCTCATCAATACTCAACAACCCCATCCAACCGCGAATACAACTGACTGTGTGATCACTATTACATCAACAATATCTTATCAAATATAGATATTTATGCTTGGTTTGTTAGATAAAGAGTGAGGGAAGAGGAGGGACAAAAAAAAACTTTGCCTTCGGTAAAGGGTGTTTAGAGGGGGAGGCAGAGTGAGGGGAGGGGATATAGGGAATTGACACTATAAAGAGAAGAATTCCTCCAAATTAAATTGATACAAGATAAGAGAGAAAATGAACTATAAAAGTATTATTAACCAAACATGAAGGCTTAAGGGGATGTCCATCTCCACTTTTGCACCTCGATTCACCTCACCTCCCCCCACCCCCCACCACCCAAACCAAATTAGTAACCATGACCATATTCTAATGGATATGATATGGATAATATCTACGGTAGGGATATTTTTTGCACCCTAATGTCATCTATACTATTATGAGATAATTATAAATTTAAACATAGTGGAGTATCCGACAAAGCATCTGAACTTTTCCCATTAAGTCATCCTCTCAAAATGTAGTAGCCCAAACATTGAAATCCAGTAAATTTTCATCACGTTGTTTCCAGAATCATTCATCCAATTTTCCTGTTAACCTAGCACAACATTTCCAACTTGATTGAAGGAATATGTTGCATTAAAATCCTTTCGCTACAATCATCAATCAATAATAATAATTTTTCAAATCAATTGAAAGTATTCATATCAATTAAATAATAATTACTTCAAAAAAATTTAAACTAATAATAATTTTCATATCAATTAAACAATTTAGTTTTTACAAGTTAGGGGTCGTTCGGTTAGTTAGTTTTTTTAAGGGTCTTTACATGAGAACCACCTTAACTTTTACTCAAAGTGCAACTTATCACCTTAGTTTTTATTTTGGGGCAATTGCATATTAGTTCCTTAAATTATCTATAATTGTCAAAAAGTCCCTCAAATCTCCGTATTTTTCATCTTTAATTTTATTGCAAAATTGTCCCTTTTGTTAGGTGACGTTAATTATTATGATAAAATTCTGTTAAGTCAAATGGAAGTTGTTGGATTTCCCCTTATATCTCTACCTTTATTTAAAAGTAGCATTTATAAGCTTATCAACCTGTTTGATGAGAGGTTTAAACCCACAAACTGCAACCCAAACCCACAAAGATCTTCGTCTTCAATTGTTTCTGAACTTTCCAAACCCAAATTTGAGGTATTCCAATGGTAAAATTTCCCTCAATTTTCCATGTTGGGTTGAGGCTTATCCCACTAGAGTTAACAATTTTAACAGAATACTAACAAAGGTTTGCATGGAAATTGAGAATTTGAGGACTAGTTAGCAAATATTGATATTTGAAGATTATTTGACAATTAAGGATTATTTAATAGACTAATATGCAATTATTACTCAAATTTTTTTTTAAACAAAAAAATACAAAAAAAAGTATCATATTGAAGATTTGAAGATAAAAAATACAAGTCTTTCGTACCTACATATGTGTTTTTCATTTTCTTGCCCTGGGCAGCTGCCCAGGGCAAGCTCAAGGTGGCTCCGCCACTGGGGGTCACACTGTACCGTTTTGCTGTTGTGTTTGAATGCAACATGGAAAACGGAAAAGAACAATGAAAAGGAGATGTGTAAACCAAATATTGGTTGATTGGACACTTACTTGGGGAAACCAATTTCAGACTATTTTTGGGGGAAAATTGGCTCATAAGCATTTTGTTTTCTTGGAAACTAGTATCTAGTGTTTTATGGGTTAATTATAGACAGCCTACACTATTGACACGCACACACAACTCAACGAACCTTGTTAAGCTTGAGCACGGCCAACCATACGCTGGACCGTCGAGAGTTACGAAATGTGACAGACCTGATAAATCTGGGATGGATACTGTTTTTTTTATATATATTGAGATAAATGCTTTGTTGTTAGTTGTTCTTTCCGAAACAAATACACACATTTCTAACAAATTCCATTTACCCTTTCAAGACGCCAATTTCAACATACAATATAAGCATCAGTCCACGTTTTGACAGAGAATAGCAACGGATCAGCGACATACAGCCTATCTCCAACAGAAATACAGCATAAAATCTGTAGAGTATCCCATGATCCCATTCCATAGCACTAGTAAAGCAACAAAGGGGTCTAAATTAATAGACTCGACGTTTTTTGCACTGATAACGTCATGAACCCAAATCGCCGGTTACTTTCTCAAGATGTGTTATTGATGTTTCACAGAACCACCTGTAGACGAAAGGAATATACCAACAATCATATCGCAGATATTTCCTTCCAAACCCGACTATGGCAATAAGCTATTTAAGCTATATACATTCACTACCATGCAAATGCTGTTAGATTACAACAATTAAACGGTCAGTAAACATAACTTTTACTTTGCAGCCGCCGCCCACCCAAAACTTTACATCGGCCATAACTAAAAACCAACATCCTAGCTCGATATGCCAGTATATCAAATTCGGTGGCCATGCTCCAAAATAATTTCCATCCGCACAGGTTGAAAGAAGAGGAGGTTCGTGCTCACACCTGAAATAGGTACCTAAGGTCTTCTACTGTGAGCTTTGTAGCATGACCCCCAGGTTGGTCTTCTCCAAATGCTGACGAGACCATTTTTCTCTTCTCCTCCTACAATAATTGAGTCAGACTATTTAATTCACTAGAATGATAACTAATAACAACTTCATATTAGATATAGATAATTCTAAATGTAGTCGCAGCTTAATTGATTATGAGTTGAAATTGGGTCGGACCATCAAAACCGGTAAATGACCAGGTTGCCATCGATTTGTAACCCATTAATTTATCCGGGTCTGGTTAACTTACACCTGAATCCAAACTCAACTCCTTTTAACGTACTATATAATGTAAAACTACAAATATTACTTCAAATGACTAGGGAATGGATTCGGCTTATGTGAGTAAGGTTAATTGTGAATCCCCCCCAACCCAGCTCACCCAAATGGGCAGTGAGCCCTAGTTGCAGTACATACTAATCAACATGAGAAATTAAAAAAAAGGAAAAATAGAAAAATAGAAAAAAGAAAAAAAAAAGGAAAAAGGAACACGCACACACAAAAAGGAAAAAATAAAAAAAGGAAATTAATTACACAATTTAAGTGTTTATTTTTTGGGAGGTTTTTTTTTGTGACTATCTTAAGCAGCATCTTCAGGTCGCGCTATACATTCTGCACAATTTTACTTCTATGATGCTGAAAGGCAAGAAAGGAACTTGAGGAAAGTTTATTAAAGACAAAAAAAAGAGAATATATTACAGAAACCCCTCTTTGACATAAGATTTTCTTCCAAGTGATGGCGGATAATTGAAAACCAGACATGTAGAGGATGCTATTCCATGTAAATTTTTATTTTTCAGAGAAAGTTAACAATAAGCAGCAAAACATGCTGCAAAAATAGCCAGTGTCCTCAGGTGAAGACAGCATGGCACCTTGGTATTCTTATGCATTCTCATTTTA
>BQKN01055876.1:22021-41832 GCA_022839385.1 Asparagus kiusianus
AACATTTAAACTGTTCATTGTTTATGTAACAAAAACACTTGTATCGTGAAGCTGTGTCATGTGGCACAAGCCAACCAGGTGTAATACCCGAGTTTAATGGCAAATTCTACCATCCATATCAGAGTCTCCTTCACTATCTCCCTCCTGTTCATTGTGTCTAGTGATCAATTTACCAATGCTGACTACTGATTTTTCAGCTAATCTGCTCGATTGAAGATTGTGACCTTTGAATTCTTTTAACATTCAGACAATAAATTATAGATAATACTTACAAACTCATTTGTGAAAGTTGTAACACACATATGAGCTAATAAAGGGATGCAAATAATATAATACAACAATATATTACCTGAAGCGCTAGAATGCGATCTTCCACTGTATCTTTGACAGTAAGCCGGGAGACAGTAACAGGACGAGTCTGTCCTATTCGATGTGCTCGATCAACGGCTTGATCTTCAGTAGTTGGATTCCACCAGAGATCAAGAAGAATAACATGACATGCTGCAACCATGTTAAGGCCAAGGTTTCCTGCTTTTAGTGACATCAGCATAACAGTCACCTGAATTAATATCGATGTGACATCATTGGCGCAAAACAAGACAAAAAAGATTAGTGAATTTTATTCAAATATATGGTAATGTTAGTGTCTACTACAGAAAAGTTTAGATTCATGCACCTCAGGATCAGTATTGAATTCCTTCACAGCTCTGTCTCTTGCAGGAAGGGACACTGACCCATCAAGTCTTCTATACTGAATAAGTGACTGGTTTAGGGAATCCTCAAGCAAGTCCAGCATACTAGTCCACTGGGAAAATACAATGGCCTTAACTGGTGTTTCACGGTTTGCACCTGTATCAGCCATAAATAAATTCTCTTCATAATAGCTTGGACTACAGAGTGAATTCAAGATTTCAAGTGCTGCCTTAATTTTGGAAGAAACATAACCCCTTTCAACTATTGAAGGTTCCTCCTTAAGCATCAATCCACTTGATGAAGTATTATTATCAAGTTGCTCGGAAATACAACTTTGCAGAGTTGCCTGTGAGAAAGCTGATTCAGGACTAAGCGTCTCTTTACAACCAGCTGCAGGACAAAAATTATCATCTCCAGTCAAATGTTCTGATACACACTGATAGCAGAATACATGGCCGCAAATTGTTACAACAGCATCCTCAGGTGGGTCCTGCATAGATTATTGTCAATAGGTAGTACCAGAACTGTCAACTAGCAATCTGAATCTTCATACAGTAATAAAATAAAGAACCAAATGCTCTGGGAGAATTCGTAGAACAATAAATATTGCAGTCAAATTGGTTACCTCACAGGAAATGCTACCATGAGAAATAGACAAAGATAATAACACATAAACATACAGAAAAATTAATCTAACATAGCGAGAAAGACTGG
Organism: Asparagus kiusianus; assembly: GCA_022839385.1. Lineage (NCBI taxonomy): Eukaryota > Viridiplantae > Streptophyta > Magnoliopsida > Asparagales > Asparagaceae > Asparagus > Asparagus kiusianus. The sequence continues at coordinate 23,429 of BQKN01055876.1, forward strand.
ATTTACAAGACCATTAGGCTGCATGAATAGTGAATAACAAAATATTGACATAAAATCTGCTGTCCAATGACCCAGCCTCTTAACACCTTAACTCCAAAATTGTGGTGAGGGTTTTATTTTTATATTCTAACATGCCCACACTGGTTGAAACCCTTTATAGGGCAGAACTTGAGTTGCTCTGATACCATATCAAAAGACCTAACCACTACACCAAAACTCCAAAGTTGTGATACCATGTCAAAGGACTTATCCACTATACCAAAACTCCGAAGTTGCGGTGAAGGATGAGGCATATATTTTACGTTCTAACATCCACATTTAGTGGTCATACTGCAAAATCAAAAAAGTAAAAACCATTATATCAGCAGGTCTAAATCAATAGAATGTTACATAAGGCACTGGCACCTACACCGACGCATAGGTTTTAATCATATTTACATAATATATAGTTAAACATATATCATTTTATATATCTAGATAGAGGAAAAGCAAATTAACAATATACAGAAAGAAGAACACATAAGACCCTATTTGTTACCTCTTTTTTGACTCCATGTAGGTAAGGGATAGTTGAAGTCTTTGAGATGATAACCAAAGAGATGGCGAGGAGGCGGCGATTGGGCGCGAAGGAGGTGGTGACACCAAAGGCGGTCATTAGCGTTTGAGCAAGGGTGTCTTTATGGGGAGGGGAATCAGGGGGAAAAAGAGCCAGATCATATGGGAGAGGGTTTTTTATTTTATTTTATTTGATTGGGTTTAGGTTTAGATATGGGTTTGGATTTGGACTTATTTAAAGTTTTAGTTTTGTTTGTCAGTGGGTTAATAGTTGGATTTTAGGTTTTAGTTTAAAAAGTCCATTCAAACCGTTTTATTTAAGCTAGGGCGGTCGCCTATGCTGCCCATGCTTAGGCCTCTTGAACACCTTAGGGTTTTTGGAGCTCAATCTAAGCCTTGTGTGTGAGTGCCTGATTTGTTGTAACTTATTGCTAAATTGTGTGTACATATATGAAAAAATGGGTACAGTTAGGTAGCTTATTGCTAAATGAAGTGAATTTATATCTTATAAAAATGGGTATAGTTGGGTAGCTTATTGCTAAATGAAGTGGCAACTCATATATGTATATGTACACACACATGCATGCACCCAACCCTACCAACCCACACCTGAACCCACCCATACCGACACCCGAATGCATGTGCGCAGGCACACTCATGTATTAGAGTTATTAGTTATAAGTTGTCTCATATTTTGAGCCGCAAGAAATAAAGGATCATGAGATCCTCCCTTCGATGTGACTAGCAGAATTTTGCTACACCCACTAGTCTATCTTTTGGTAGCTCACACAAATTATAAAATTATTATAAGTTACCTACAATTTTAATAGATACCCCCATACAATATTTATTTAGTATGCCCATGTAGAGAACTATTGTTGTAACTTTGTAGCAAGTTTTTGTAACGAAAATGAAAATGACCATGTATTGGTATTAAAATGATATTGAACAACATCATATGTTAAGATCTCTGCGATTATAGTATAAATAATTTTTTCTTTCGATAGAATTTATATCTTATAAAATTATTAATTTATATGTATGATGGTATAAGTGCCCCCACAAAAAAACATTTTGGATATGCCCCTACACGTGCACACATGATACATGTGTTATTATAAGTTCTTCTATTTTGTAAATGATCTAAAAAGAGAAAGGATTGTTAGATCCCCCATTGGATGTGACTAGCGAAATTTATTACACCACAAGTCTATACCGTCTCATATGCATTTTTCATAGATACATACTGGAATTTATACCTATATAGCCCTTAATTGTCATATTGTTTGCAAAATCTAACTACTTAAAAATTCACCTATGTTACCTTACTAACACATACTTTTCTAAAAGAGTAAATGTAAAATGACAATTTTACACCTTCCTCTCTTGCTCCCTCCCACTCTTTTTCTCACTCACTCCTGCCTAGTTGGCACCAATTCCTTATCATGAATATTGCATTGTCCTTCTCAACCTTTCTATTTCTCTCACTCCCTATCTATAACCTCACTTTGCCACCGGCGAACGTATGCCCCAACCGTATTTCTCTCACAAACTCTACGCCTACCCCTAACGATAGCCTTGCCCCCACACTTAGCAACAATCAACGCTTGTCCCCAACAAACTATACCTAATGCTTTCAATCCCTCTCTCTGACTATACATTAATTATATTAATTAACTGAAATAGGAGTATATTACTCATACTTACGCTAGGAATATAACCTAATAGTAATCATAGGAGTATTTTAACTCAATATCAAGAAATTTAGGGAAAATTAGAAAATAATCTGATTTATGACACAAATCTAGAAAAAGGGGTAGATTTGAGGGGTATATAGGTAAAAAGCTATGTATATGCAAAAGTCTGTGTATAAAGCTACCACCTTATATCCGCTTTTTCCAAGCACATGCAGGCACACTACATCCACACACAATCGTGTTGATTCTATTTTGATTTACATATCGTCTGATGATAACAAACTACGTTTTGCTTGTTTACTATTTCTGAGTTTCAGGAATATGAAAGTGATGGTGTTTAGGAGCGCCCAATTGCCTGCTTTGCATAAGATGATCAATCTAATACAATCATCAAAACACAATGTCAAAGATCAAAGCTTGCGTGTTTATGAATATCATGTGGTGATTAAAGGATTGAGACCAAAGATAAGGACTTCGCAAGTTAACGTTTTAATATTGGTTATATAGAAAGAATGTTGAAGTGATTAAAATCAACTTTGAAGCACATAGGATTGTTCCTTATCTTGTTACGATCTATAGAAATTGGCTTTATTCAATTCCGAATTGTAAAACTCATCATATCGTTGATTTAGTATCAATAAGTCGAAAATAGCCATGCCAGATAATGGACCCCTACCCTGCAAACATCAAAGACCAGTTGTTAGTCAACTGACCACTAAAATATTTCCGGCAAGTCTACCTTTTAATGTTTTTCTTAACAAAATCATGCCAAACTTTGTGATGTACAAATTTAGATCTGAATTCAGTAAAAAGATTGATCTGATTGGATTATAATTTCCTTTTAAGGGTTTAATTTTTCTTTAGGCAGAGATCTCTAATGAGGATTGAGTGTGTTATTTAGTTAGGAATTAATCTCTTATTTTGTTATGATGAGTGATTTGATGTTATCAATTAGTTAGGATTAGGATTTTGTTTTAGTTCTATAAATAATGATTGTATTTTTCCATTTGAGAGGGAGGATAGAAGAATGTTTGTGAGAAATCTGCATGTGAATTGCAGCTAGTTTTAGGCATATGAGGTGCTGGCATGTGAGGCGCTCGTGCGTGAAGCCCACATTTTATATCTTTTTGTATTCTTCAATGATGAGTAGAATTTTATTATTTGTATTTTTTGTTTTATTTGATCCAAGTAAGTTCTATCAAGAACTTCATATTGTCGTTCCTCATCATTTGGTATCAGAGCCGAAGAGATTCATCATTTCAGCTTCGACATCGTCAATCCATCAATTGAAAGTTCATCGATGCAAGCAAATTTTAAACTTGCGGGTGAGTTTCTTCAAGAGAAGGAGATTTGATGCACGACGGATTCAAATCTGAATCTGGTACAAAAATTAATCTAATTGGATTAGGATTTCTTTTTAAGGATTTCATTTTTTTGATATATATCTTTAGTTAGGATTGAATTTATTATTTAGTTGGGAATGAATCTCTTATTTTATTATAACGAGTGATTTGATGTTATTGCTCAGTTAGGATTAGGATTTTGTTTTAGTTATATAAATAACGATTGTACTTTTTCATTTGAGAGGGAGGAAAGAATAATGTTTGTGAGAAATCTACAGGTGAATTGCAACTAGCATTAGCCATGTGAGATGCCCAGGTGTGAAGCCCACATTTGTATGTTTTCCTGTTATGAAATGATGAATGCAATTTTATTATTTGTACTTTTCGTTTTATTTGCTCCAAATAAATTCTATCAAGAACTCTTTATTGTCGTTCCCTATCACTTTGTTATCTATATTTTCTAGTTATTTTAAATAGTAGAAACTCCTAGTACTAACACAACACTTAATCTTTTTCATCTTTGATTGTTTTGAGAGATATGCTTGTTTAGACCCACATTGCTTGTGAACCTATGCTGCACGAGTACGGGTGTGGGTGTGGGTGTGGACACGAACACAAGACACGACAAAATTGTAAAAGTTATGATACGGGGACACAACTATCTACATGCATATCAAAGGCAATAATTTACATGAGATCAACATTGTTTTTCATTCACACGTTATGTGAACTAAAATCCTCATACTATTTTTATGTTTTTTTATCGAGAAGATTATAAATTGAAAAGCCACTTGGTTTTGAACTAGATACCTAAACAACCCTTTAAAATCATACTCGCGAACTAGGTACGTGCTAAAATGAACTTGTCCCGAGCCCAGCGTGTTCCATAAATTTGATGTGTACAATATATCTTAAAGAAGTGTATCATGGGTTTCTATAAACTAAAACATGTTTTACATAATTGAGTACCCATTTGAATAAATGTGTGTATATATTCAAGATGTGTCTCACACGAACATGGATACCAAAAACGTCGAATACGGATATAGGAGCCTAGATGAAGTGCCCGGGCAACCCAATTGTGAACTCTTATTGCATTCACTTTATTGGTATGAGTAAAGCTAGAGAGGGAGAGATCTCACATCTCTTTTCCTTTTTTTCTGATTACCCTTACCATGGTATCACCCTTAACATGGTACCAGAGCTAAATTTCTAAACCCTCTAAAAATTAAACCCTAACCCTTTCCTCCTTCCCCATCCTGCCTCAACCCCTTTGTTGTTGCCTTCCCCTCATGCCCTCCCGTCTCCCCTGACCTCCCCCCTGCCCCTTGCATTTCTTAGATCCCCTTGCCCTCCCAACTCTCCCCTGCGCTCTGCTATCCACCTCCCTACCCTCCTGACTCCCTACCCTCCTGACCCTAACCCGCCCCTTGCCCTTCTAATCCTAACCCCAACGTGCCTGTCTCTTGCCCTCCTGATCCCGGTGCCAACAAGTCCGTCCCCTGTCCTCCTAATCCCAAGCCCAACCCCCCACCTCGACAACATTCCCCACATAGGTCCCAATCCCTCCGCCCCTTTGGATACTCTCCTCAGGCTAAAACATCCAATTCCACAGATCCCTTGCGCAGATCTCATCTTCGAGATCTAGAGTTTTTGGGCAACTTGTGCCCATGTTTGATTGTGAAGTTCTTGGCAGAGTTTGGTGTTGACTTGTTTTTTTGGTTGAAGATCTTCTTTAGTTGTCTTGATATGTGTCAGCAGCATCTGGAGACGATAGTTCGAAGGTGGAGTTGAAGGCTGAGGCAAGGCCTTCTCTAAGGTGATACCCACAAAGATCATAGATTGTTGATTGGATGAGAACAATTACATGCAATAAAAGTGGGTAATTGAGGTTTACGTAGCTGAACGCCAGGAGATGACACACATAACATCAATATCCTCCTCCACGGTCTACCCAGTGAATGTCAGATGATGCTATCTTATTGCATTAGCTTTGGAACACCATGGACCTCAATTAAGGATGGTCCTTCACAGTCAGACAGGGAAAGCATTGTGGGATTATTTAGCATAGTTGTCCTCAGACATTAGGAATGCGAAGAGAATCAACAGATCATATAGGGTCATGACACTGTCCTAAAAACATGTGCAGTTGAGCTGCATAAATGCATCTCCAATGTATTGAATCAAATTGGGGTTACGCCCAGGATATGCTGATAAAAAGAATATGCAGTTGGTGAAAGTGTCTGCATAACAGTGCAACCAGTCCAACAGACTACACATTAGATTTGGAAATTCTGGATTGGATGTCAGAGCTGCTAATTGATAGATGACGCTTTGAGATAAGAAAAAATTACAAAGGTGGGAAGGGAAAACAAGGTAACTTGGACCTTATAAAGGAATCAATAACTCAAATATTAAAATCTCAAATTCCCATTAATCAAATTTCCCCAATAAGTACCTCTAACAATAAAACTAAACTTGTCTAGAGAAAACATAGAGGTCAAACTGCAGTAAATTTTTTACACAAGTACAAGCTCTAACTAAAGATAAATTAAACAAAAACTAAGACTAGTAACCAAAAGATAAAATATTAAAAGGAGAACAATAAAACAAACTACAAATAAGAGAACCTGTCAACCGCTATCATATCAAAATAACTTCAGATAACACCAAGGAGCCACTTTGCGAATACCATTTGACAAGGAAAGGGGAAAGATTTGGCTTACTAAAGGAACCAAATTAATCTATGACATATATACAGCAAAGAGTCAAATGGGACTATATTCCTCATGTCTAAAAGAACTATGGTAAGAGGAAACAAGAAGGAGCAGATGCACACAAAATTAGAACTTTTAATAAAGAACTAAACTACTTGAAACTGTAATAATTAAAATGTAAGTATCCATGAGAAGCTAAGAGGAACAATACATATCTGAGATAAGATGGCTTACGTTGCATACTCGACAAATTGCTAATGAGCTTTCCAACTGACGTAATAAATTCAATAATACATTCTTAGGGAGTTTTTTTGCCACATCTAGGGAGCCTTGCCCTGCATTATCTGAATGATATCCCTTTACAAGAATTGGGTGATCACAAGCCTGTCGGAGGCGCAAAAGCATCAACAAAATACTTGCATAGTTTTGCTTGACAGTGCCAGCTGCAGCAAATTTCTGCAGCCAAAGTTACAAATTAGATAATCTTCAAATTTTGAGGAAGCACAAAACAAGTTGACATAAAATATTACAAGATTTCCTCTTCTTTCGCTTACTGTTAAAACCAAGTACCAACACCATGATAAAATGTATGAACGTAGAAAGAGGCTAAAACCAAATAACATAAATTTTATTAAGGAATTAGACATTATTGCTTGACAAAAAGCTATGGTGTACATTAAATTCACTCTGAAAATCTACCGCTCAAAATTGATTATAAACAGAATCCTCACACTGACTAAAATTTGCTCATCTTAACTTATTGCTAGCAGTTTACTTGCTGTATAGAAGCAAAAATCTTTTTAATAACTTGAAACTTGTGCTTGAATTTATAAATTTAAAGAATAAAAATAAACTTGAAATAAGATCCTCAAGTACTATGTGCAAACACTGAAGACAAACATTTAGTGTGGATATAAATCTCTAACTTTCTTCTTGTAGAATATGAATACTTTGAAATTTAGATTCAGACAACCAGTAGCCAAACATCTAAGTAAACCATTGTTTGATCGCTCAAATTCGGCTGAAATTGAGTTACATATCTAGCACGCACCAAGGCTTTATGAAGGTTGGGAAAAAATCCCTTTAATTTCATTTGGATCAGATTCCTTAGGTTGCATGTGTGCAGCTATGTTCCACTAGGATGGGTTAAGTTTGGATTGTGTATGAATTTCTGGCAAGAACCACATTCTTGTTTCAGGGTCAGCCAAGACATACCTTTCCTCTCAACCACTTGGGTAACTAGACAACCATAATGATGATAAAAGATTAGTATTTCACAAGTTAGCCTTGATGTCTATTCTTTTATCTGCGCACACTTAAAAGTTGCATGATTTTTGTCAAAGTGTTAATAAACTTGAAACTATGGAAATTGACTTGATACAAGTAACTCAGGTTTATTTATTGACGAATAATGTACTAATAGAGCTTTCAGGTGTTCATAAAGAAAGCCTATGATAACTGACTTGATGCTTCCCATGTAAAATATGTAATATTGCAATGTAACATCATTGTACCAGAAATCTTTGTGTCTACATGCATAGAATATCAGCTGCTTACACTCGAATATAGTTTCTCAACATAATTATTATATCATTTCTTTCTTATTACCAACGTAAGTTAACTTCTAATGACTACATCCTCCCTAGCCCTACTTACTTCACATTTGTCTTGGATTGGTGCACTTGAGAGCCTTGCAGGAAACTAGCACTTGATCAGTGTTGTTAATAGCCGCAATTGCGGCCGCAATTGCGTTAGCGGCCCTTTCCCGCGAGGAGTTTCGCCATAGTAGTGAGAAAATGCGTCGAAGACCGCTATACATTCAAAATAGCGGAGAAAAGTGCAAAATAGAGCTCAAAAGCGGTAAATAGCGCTTAAAAGCACTTTTGAGCGCTATTAGCGCTTCCCTCGACGAGCTCCAAATACTCAACTGCCTCTGCACCATCTCCCCGATGAAGCCCTACCATGCCCTCGACGGAGCCTGTTCCATTGTTTAGAATATTTAAATATATTTAAGTTGGATCGTTATTTGACTATGCGTTGTTTGCCACTATTTTGCCGCTATAGGCGCAAATAGCCTTAGCGGTGTCTCACCGCTATGCGACGCTATCCGCTATCGATAACCTTGCACTTGTGTGCAAAATTGACATGACCAAATTTCTGGTCTAACGTATTAGAAAAAACCATCTCTGTAAAAGATGGAATGATTTTTGATTAAATGGAGTCGTTTTTATTTGTATTGCAACTTCACTTGGCATGTCAATCAATTCGTTGCACAATAGTTTTAGCTTCATACAGGAAGTAATTTAGTTCCAAATCCTGAATAATTGACTGAAATTTACAAGACTTCATTGACAAACTGATTGAGATAGTAACCAAGAACATAAAATGGAATTGCATACAACTTTATAAAAAAAAACTTTAAAACCTAAAATGAATGTAAACGTTTTTTACTATTTAGTAGAATGAACTATTTATGATTTGTATATTATGACAAAATTAGAAAGGAAACTTTCAAAAATAATTTTGTCAGTTAGAAAATTATGGAGAGAGAGTGAGGGGACACCAAAAACTATTACTCATAAAACTCCCAGTTGAATGTGGGTTTTTCCAAATCCTGGAGTTTTGCACCAGTCGGTTGTGGAACAATGAAAGCCTTGGTTGTCTCATTAAAACATGTAATACATATTCTCAGGAATATTATATCATCGGCATAGTTCTTTATATTCTCTCAGCATAATCCCAAGTATATATCCACTCCAAATATATTACTTAAAGTATATATCTTTTCCAAATATATTCCTTAACACATGTAAAGTTATATTCGTGCTTCTTCTTGACATGGTTTCAGTCAAAGCCATGATTTCAGCGCTATGCCTTGAAACTAGATTTTACAGGCACAAGTTATATTCCTTCCTTCGATCTTTTGTCCAGCTCCATAAGATATACATGTCCAGTTACTTGACATTAATTTGCTTTTCAGTAACTGCCATTTGACAAGGATACATTTAACTAAATAGCTCAAAAATAAGTGTGTAAAAAGATATTCATTACATTAAGAATATTATGATATATACATGATAAAAACCTTTATAACACATTAACAGACAGAGCAGATGATAAACTAATCACATGAACATGCTAACTGAGAAGTTTCTATAGAATTCATGATGACTCCTTGTTAAAGAAATCCTAAATAATAGTCAAATCTATTCAAACAGTTGGGTTAATTAAGCACCTTGAATTGTTGGCGTGAATCTGCTTCCAACTGCAAATAGAAAGATCTTTCTGCTGGAGAGAAATCCACCTTTTTTAACTTAATTGATTTGGGAGGTATATTGATAATTGGCTCTCCATTGATCAGTGTGCCTATACCAATGTCACAAGTGGTTAATTATCACTTATAAGCACACATGCGACACATTATGCCCAAAGAAATTCATACAAGAATGCCAAACCGTGTAATGGAAGTAAGAACAAACAATAGTCGGATAAAGTGAATGACTTGTGAGCTCATATGGTCAGCACTCATCATACTGATGGTAGGACGTGCATTATCACTTGTACTTATGATTATTGATTTTAGCAGAATAAACTAATGATAAAACATACTGGAGCAATGATGTATAGGTTAAGCTGACAGCTAAAATTTTGCATTCATTAAGAAATTTCTTGTCATATCTAAACAGTTTAGAGAAGTGAGCAACTTAAAGTCCGAATCATATACCGGTTATCATAATAGGAACTGCTGAATAAGTTCATAGAGGAATAAGCATGAACAACTTGTTTCATATCGGTCATTAAAAGGGAGTAGCATAATTCTCATGTAAACATTTCCCACAACAGTAGGTCAGGCATTAGATAACAAGGCAACTAAAATTTTACGGGTAGCTGTGAACTTGATTTAAACCTTTTTGACTTCAAGTTACTGGTGAAAAGGGTAAAAACCATGAGTGGACCTCACTCATGGTTGCCAAAATGGGATGTTCAAAAATATGAATTATGCAGCTGCAGGAGGGACGCAAATGCCATTTTTGTATCTAATGGAATCTTTAGTCACATATCTGCATTTCCAGTTACTAAAAAACATAACACTAACCACAAAAAAAATATGCGGTTGCATAATTATGAGCTTGCATATGGCACATAAGTATATCAGCTAGCATGTGATACAAATCAATGCGCACATATCAAGATAGCCTTGATGTACAACACAAATTTGAAAGTGAAATCAAGGGCTAAAACACTTGGTGGACAAGAGATCCTATCAACTTAAGTTGATGTCCACCAAACTTCCTACCTACTCATTTATTAATAAAAAAAATTTTCATATCATGCAAGGATCCTTAGGCAATATAAGTCGCTAAAAAGTTTGGTGGACAACTTTTTACTATCCACTTAAGTTGACACAATTTTTGCTATATATATATATATATATATACACACACACACACAAACACACACACATTAAATTATGTTTTAATGGTGTATTTTTTAACCCAAAAGGCATAACATTCCATTCATAATCACCAAATGAGACAGTAAAAGTCGTTTTATAGCGATCTTCTTTGGCAATTTGTATTTGCCAAAATCCTGATTTCATATCAAATTTTAAAAATATTTTTGCACCCTGGAATCTTTAAATTAGATCATGTTTATTTGGTATTAGGATAGCGACTCCATGGTAAGACTTTATTTAGAGGTTTGTAATTAATAAGTAATCTAGGAACCCTTCTTTCAAGTTCTGCAACATTCTCAACATAAAAGGCTACAAAGCTCCAAGAAGAACAAATAAGCCTAATAAATTTTAATTTTGAAGATCAGAAATTTCTCTTTTACATATTTCAAGAGTCTTTGACTCATTTGTATCGGGCATGCTTTGGTAAGAATTTTATTTTTAGGAAAATCTTTCTCATGCGAAAGTCTAACAACATGCTTTTCCTTAAACCAAAAGGCATGAGGAAATTCAGAACAAACTCATTTTCCAAGTTTATTATGAAATATTTTTAGTTTTTCAATAAATTGTTTTTTATTAATATGTTTTTCAATTTTCTTTAGTTTGATTCATAAATATCTTGAATGAATTTTTCTTTATAAAATAAGACAGATATCTGATTGAGATAAGCTTCCTCAGGAGTATTATTAAACTTAATAGCATATTTAAACCCATTTGTATAAAAATGAAGGCTATCGTCATCAACAAAAAAGGATTTTAAGAAGATTGATGAAGGAGAATAATACCTTGTTTTTAAGTTTTTAACCCGAGTAAATGATGTTTTTAAACATAGGCTTTGATTGCAAATATGAACATCAGAAAACTTATATTCAGCACTGAGACTTTGACCATTTACGAAACTAAGCACATGAGTTGTTTTTTTCAAATTATTGGGAGGGAGTAAGACATTCTCTAATACAGTTAAGATCCGCTCCTGTATCAACCAGCGCAGTATCTTCAATTGTCAAATTGGACTAAATTTGAAGTGTGACATCACATCTTCATTTTTGTTTAATATCTTTCTCTACAGTGTTGATTTTATTAGAATATTCTATATAATTTGGTTGAGATTTCAAGATTTATATTTCTTGCTTAAAATTTTTAAGCTCAAACCTTACTTTTTTCTGTTCTTTTTTGAGATCTTCAACAGATGCCTTTTTATTAGTTTGTAGTTTTAAAGAAGTGTAGTATTTGGAGTTATTTCTTTTCTTTTTGGTCATCTTAAGATATTTTGTTAATTGTATTCTTTTTTCCCATGGATCTGTAACAACATCAATAGTGTCAAGAATAAATTGTTCATATTTGTCTAAAGTATTTAACTCTGAAGAACTATTAGAAGATTCTGTAGATGATTCAAAACTATTTTCTTTACAACAAGTGCAAAGATTGTCCTACTCATCACTGGATGAGCTATTGTCATTGTTAGTATCAATTTCATCTTTAGTAAACTATTTAGATTTTAATACTAACTCGTTAATCTTCTTCTTCAAGTCCTTTTGAAAACATTTGTTAGCATAATGTCCATTTTTCTTACATTTATAACATGTAGGAGTTTTTGTGTTATTTTTTTTGTTTGATGTTTTTAAAAAACTCTCTTCTAGGGTATTTTCTTTTGTCATTTTTATCATTTCTAGGTCTTTGTGCTTTTCTGTAATTTTTATGCTTATTTTTAATGCTTAGGTTTTCCATTTAAAGACCAAACTGATAACAAAAATCTCCTAAATCCCTTTTACCTAAATAGTTATGATTTTTAGCTGGTTTTTAATTTTAACATTATTATAAAGTTTTAAACCAATTATATTGACTCTTTGGATTATTCTCCAAAGGAAAGTTGAACATAAGGTATTTGACTATTACATTGTTCTAAAGATATTCTCTCGTCTTTTTGGCAAATAAAGATGGAAGGTCGGAAATAAAATTTTCTTTCCAAATGAGATTATTTCAATCATATAATTGGTGGATTTTAGGGAAAAAACATTTCTATACCATTTAAATTCTGTAAGTTTTTTACACCTAAAATTTATAAGTTGTACTCGAATTTTATCTTGAAGGTTATGAGCTAAACCAACAAAATGATGATAAATAGAACGGAACAAGGTATAAAGTGCATCACTAAGATAGTGTCCTCCTATATCAATAATTGGTTCTCTTAGTGATTTTGTTTATGACTATTTAAAATGCTATATCTTTCTATGTCGGTGAGATAACGATCCCACCAACCTTGTAATTGGTCAAAAAAGGATGAACACAAATCACTGACAATATCTATTTTGGGATTACCTTGTTGTCTACAGGCGTTGGCATAAATAAATATTTCTTGTAAAAGATGTATTATTTGATATTCAGTGGAACCGTCAAGATTCTACTCAATAAGAGAATTACCATCAAAACTTGTTTTATGACTATCAATTTCTTTAAATTGTATATCAGCAGGAGTGGGTCTCTTATAATAATTTCTTGTATTATTAGAAAAATGTTTTTTAATACTCTGAATCCTTAGGTTTTCCCAAATCATGATCTGACTTATAGTCAGATATATCATCGAATTGAGACTTAAGGTCTGATAGAACATTAATAGCAAGAGACTTATTCTTAGACATATTTCATCCTTCGAGTTGGTTCTTCAGTAAAATGATTCATTTGTTCACAAAATTTAAAAGATTAATCATTTCCTAACTAGATGTTTTCAGTGAAAGTCTAAAGAGTAAAAGGTGGTATAGATTTTTGGTGAGTGGTAAGTTTTTTCATGTCTAGAAGTATATTTACAAAATTATCAATTTGTTTGCCAATTGTCTGAAGGTGATGTTGACAAAATTATTATGTTAAGTTACAAGAGCAATACTATCTTGTTTGGCTATTCTACTAAAAGAGTCGAGAGTTGTGATGAGAGTAGCTTTAACATTTTCTTTTCCACCTCTTATTGGTTCGAGGGATGGATGTAAAGATTCTATTTCTTTATCTTTATCTATTTTCCATGTAATAGAAATTGTTTTCAATACCAACACATTATTTTCAACAAGTAATGGTTAAAGGAATTTTTTAGATCTTCTAGATATATAACTTCGTACCATAAGAAAAAAGTTATATCTTGTTTAATGGTACGTGTACAGTCACAATACAAGACTCTAATAGATGATCTAAGATCATCTTCATAAGTTTGGAAAAACCACTGCTTTTTGTCTTGGTATTTAGGAAAATTTAAATCTTTTCTTAGAAATTCTTTGTCAACTTCAAAAGAGGGTTTATCATCAGATCGTTACTAACATATTAGTTGATTTAGGATTGCATTCAATCTCATTTAGAGAGAAAAATTTATTTCTAGCCTCCCATTTTTATTTGCTGAAAAGATGAGAGAATCTCTTAAAGAACAATGCAATGGTCAAATACATTATGATCAAATTTCTTTTGAACAATTAATCCAAATAGTTAAGACAATTGGTTTAAAACTTTGTAATGATGTCAAAATTAAAAACCAATTAAAAAATCAAAACCTTTTGGGTAAAAGGAAGTTAAGAGATTTTTGTTATTAGTTTGCTCTTCAAATGGAAAACACAAGCATTAAAAATAAGCATAAGAACTACAGAAAAGAACAAAACCTACATATAATAAAAATGACAAAAGAAATTCCTTTAGAATAAAGTTTTCAAAAAACCTCAAAAAAAATAAAAATAATACAAAAACTCATACATGTTATAAATGTAAGAAAAATGGACATTATGCTAACAAATGTTTTTAAAAGGACTTGAAGAAGAAGATTAACGAGTTAATATTAAAATCTAAAGATGAAATTAATACACTTATTAATGCTTTAAATCTTAACAATGACAATAGTTCATTCAATGATGAGTACGACAATTTTTGCACTTGTTATAAAGAAAATATTTTTGAATCATCTATAGAGTCTTCTAATAGTCTTTTGAATTAAATACTTTAGACGAACATGAATAATTTATTCTTGATACTATTGATGTTGTTACAGATCCATGGGAAAAAAGAACACAATTAACAAAATATCTTGAGATGACCAAAAAGAAAAGAAATAACTCCAAATAATATACTTCTTTAAAAATACAAACTAATAAAAAGGCATCTGTTGAAGATCTCAAAAAGGAACAAAAAGAGTAAAGTTTGAGCTTAAAAATTTTAAGCAAGAAATACAAATCTGAAAATCTAAACCACATTATACGGAATATTCTAACAAAACCAACACTGTAGAGAAATATATTAAAAAAAATGGAGATGTCATATTACACTTAAGATCAGTCCAATTTTACTGTTAGAGATACTGCGCTGGTTGATAAGGGAGTGGATCTTAACTGTATTAGAGAAAGTCTTATTCCCTCCTAATACTTTAAAAAATAACTCATGTGGTTAGTTCCGCAAATGGTCAAAGTCTCAGTGTTTAATATAAGCTTCTGATGTCCATGTTTGCAATTAAGACCTATGTTTAAAAACATAATTTATTCTAGTTAAAGACTTAAAACCACTGCTATAAATAGCTGTAAATAGCCCCGCAATAACGGCGCTAATAGCGTTAGCGGTCCCTTCCCGCGACGCTATCGCCCGTTACGCTATCGCGCAATAGCGGTGACATATTGCAGAATATGTCTGATCGTAAAAACGACCAATGGTGTGTCATAACGATAAATAGTGAGCGATTGCATTCGAAATTTACTTTTTGACTGCTATTTAAAAACGGTTTGAGGTTTATTTTTTTTTAAATTAAACTCAACCCTTGACCATTGTATTCCACCGTCTCCTGTGATTTTTATCTTACTCCTACCACCTCTCATAGCCTCTGACACCTACCTTGATACTTCCTTTTACCTCCTTCACCGTGAGCTCCTCTTAGGGCAGTCCTGTCACCACTAAGCTCTTCTTCTCGAAGACGATGACTTTTTGACTCCTCCAGTCATCTTCGGTATTACGTGATGATTACATGTCTATTTTATGTTTAGAATCTCTTTAAATCATCCAATATGTACTTTTAAATTTCTTAGATTTTTCTTTATTTTTTATTTTTTTAGTATTTATACATATCTAAATTAGACTGCTATTTGACTTTGCGTTTTTTACCGCTATTTTTTCGGAATAGCCCGAAATAACCTTAGCGATCTCTCACCGCTACGCGACGCTATCCGCTATTGATAACCTTACTTAAAACAAGATATTATTATTGGTACCCCCTTCATCAATCTTCTTAAACCCTTTTTTGTTGATGACGATGGTTTTCATTTTTATACAAATAGGTTTAATATACTATTAAGCTTAATAATATTCCTGAGCAAGCTTATCTCAATCATTGGTATCTACCTTATCTTATAAAGAAAAATTCCTTCCAAGATATTTCTTTAAAAAATCAAACTAGAGAAAATTGAAAAACATATTAATGAAAAACAATTTATTAAAAAACAAAAAATATTTCATGTGAAACATGAGGCAAAAAACAAGTTGTTAGCCTTTCGTAAGAAAAAGATTTTTCTGAAAATAAAATTCCTACCAAAGCACGCCCAATACAAATGAGTCAAAGACTTCTTAAAATATGCAAACAAGAAATTTCTGATCTTCAAAATAAAAAATTAATTAGGCCTAGTTCTTCTTTGGAGCTGCGCAACCTTTTATGTTGAGAATGCTACGTAACTTGAATGAGAAGATCCTAGATTAGTTATTAATTACAAGCCTCTCAATAAAGTCTTACAATGGATTCGCTATCCTATACCAAATAAACAAGATCTAGTTAAAAGACTTCAGGGCGCAAAAATATTTTCAAATTTGATATGAAATCAAGATTTTGGCAGTACAAATTGCCAAAGAAGATCGCTATAAAACGGCTTTTATAATTCCATTTGGTCATTACGAATGGAATGTTATGCCTTTTATAGGTTAAAAAATGCAACATCAAAATTTCAAAAAATTATGAACAAAATACTTAATCCTTATACTTCTTTTACCATTGTCTACATTGATGATGTGCTTGTTTTTTATAAAGATACCGATCAACATTGTTAACACTTAAATACTTTCCTCAAGATTATTAAAAGTGATGGCTAAGTGGTTTCTGTCAGAAAAATAAACTTTTTCAAACAAAGATGCAATTTCTAGGATATTTTATTGATAAAGGCACTACTTCTATCCATAGGGTTATTGCCTTTGCTGATAAATTTCCTGATGAAATAAAAAAAACTAAACAGTTATAGAGATTTTTGGGATGTGAAAATTATGTTTCTGATTTCTATAAGGACATTGCCTCTGATAAAAAAACCCTTAACGATAGGTTAAAGAAAACCTGTACTGAATGGACAGAGCAACATTCTGAAATAGTCAAAAGAACAAAACTAAAGTAAAATCTTTACCTTGTTTATCTCTTCCAGATCCTACTGCTTTCAAAATATAGAAATAGATGCATCTGATTTTGGTTATGGCGATATCCTTAAGCAAAAAATTAATGGTAACGAGATTTTAGTTGCCTTTACTTAAGTGCGTGGAATGACACTGGAAAGAATTATTCAACAATTATAAAGGTGATGCTTACTATTGTTCTTTCAATTAATAAATTTCAAGGTCACTTATTGAATAAAAATTTTTTACTCAGAATCGATTGTATGTCTGCTAAATATGTTATCAATAAAGATATTCAAAATTTAGCATCTAAAAAAATATTCACCAGATGGCAAGCTATCCTTACTGTTTTTTATTTTGATATCGGATTTATTAGAGGAGATAATAGTAATTTACCTGATTCCTCTACAGAGAAGTTTTACAAGGATATGACACTATTAAAATATCATCACTAGAAGAATCTAAAACACGAAGCAAAGAGATCATTCAATAATTCCATAATACAAGACAAGAAACATATTCTCCTTTTCATCTGAGATGCATCGATAAACTTATCATCCTTGAAAATTATGATCAGAATTTACTAGCTAGTGGAAATTGCAACAAATTTTCTTTCAAACGATTATTATTATATTCCAACAATGTTTAGGAAGACTACTCATGATAAGAAAATTCTTAAAGAAACAGAAAACACATTTGTTCATCATAAATATAGAGGAAAGGAATACAGTTATTCCCGTTTAAGATATATCATATTATTCCATTAAATGAATGGAATTCATATGAAAACCCTAATGCTCCTCGAGAATTTGGAGAAAAAACTCAGACAGGTCCTTTGCAACACAACTATTGGGATTACTAAGCAGCTTGGGAACATGTTCTATACATTAAAAATCATCTTGGAAAACATATATTGTGGATACGATTTATGAATTAGATGAGTCTAACAAATTGGTTTACTGAAACCTTCTGGGCTAAATTTGGAGCCATTAAAGAAATAATGCCAAATGAAATCCTTAAAAAGCAAGCATTTATCTTTGCGAGATATACTTCAAATATCAATGGAATATGGCCTCCCTTGGATTATGCAATGGGATTGCGACTCTATTATAAAAAATAATGATCTGCCACATCTTACCTTGCTAGATATTAACTAAGCAAATAAAAGTTTTCTCAAACAGTCTGCAACATCCTTACCAGTCAACAACACCGGATAAACACAAGACAAAGTTGTGTAAATCGCGAATACATTTTATGACCT
>BQKN01055876.1:55065-70711 GCA_022839385.1 Asparagus kiusianus
AGAGAGAGAGAGAGAGAGAGAGAGAGAGAGAGAGAGAGAGAGAGAGAGAGGAGAAGAAAACAGAAAAAAGAGAAACGGAGGAAGAGAAAAGAGAAATTAGAAAAAAAATGAAGGGGGGAGAAGAACAACGGGGAAGAAGAGATATAGGAGAGAGAATGAGAATTAAAATTAATAAAATAGCATAACTTCCTTAGGACCCCTGAAAGATTTTATGTTGTAATAAGTCCAAAAATAAAAAGGACTAGAAAATTATTTATTAGGTCATGTTATTTACTCAATTTATAAATAAGTCCAATCTGGGGAATAAACAATAACTTTTAGACTTGATAAATTTCCTATAACCCCCTACATTATCATAAATCACTAGGAAGTCCAAAACTAGTATATGAGAGTTATAAAATTTTGATGAATTGCTAAAGATAGCAATAAACTCATATGTACTGCAGAATTTAATTATTATTGATTATATTTGAATTTATTAGACTCTAGATTATGAATTGATTTACCTATAATATAAGTTTGTCCTGAATTAATAATTAGTCTTATACCTTACATTATAGGTTCTGGTTGATATTCAGGAGAATAACAGTTTGAGAAAGTCGTGACCACTAGAGGTGAGTTCATTTCTCACTAGTATTTTATAATATGAAATTGCATGAGTATTATATTTGATTTATCTTGTGATAAAAAAATAATATGTCATTTTCATGTAGATAAAGATTTGACATATTTCTATTGTGGGTTATACTATAATACAATGTTAGCCTCGTACAATATATGAAAAACAAATTTTATTTTTTGTAAAATATGAAAAATGAATTTGGCTCTCATGCAATTTTTAAATAATTGTGGACATTATTTTATCTGAAAGTTTTTGATGAAGTATTTGGAATGTATTTCAATAGTTTAACAGATTCAACGATTTTCCGTGACTTAGTATTTGATAAAAGAAAAAGTACAAATCCGTAAACTATTTTAACTGAAGTGAAGAGATTTACCTTGTCAACTTCACTTGAAAATATCTGTAAATTCTGATATGCAAAGTATTACTCATTGGACATGTGATCTCGATGTTTTCAAACCCTCAAATAGTCCACTATGGATTGTTTCTGTCTGTCATATGGTGAATGCACCTTTATTTGGCCGCTCTGTATTAGTCTTTCTGTATTAGCCCTTCTGAAATTTATTCTGGCCTCTCTGTATTTGGCCAGTAACCTATGGCAGTGTTAGGTGCATTCGATTCCCGGGAATTATCTGTCATGTGATGCGTTTTACGCATTCCCTTGCTACTGGGCTATATAATTCGTAGCCTTAGTGTGACCTAAGAGGTGACTTTTACATTCATGAATAACTCATTGAGAATTAAGATTTTTATAATTGACTGTGAAATTGAGAAAATGATAATTCTCTGGTTTGTACAAATTAGTAGTTCTTTTCCGTCTTAATGTTTACCTTGATTCAGAAAGGGTTTTGATTTCAAGAAACTTCACAGTATATTCAGTTGCACATAAGAAAGAAAATATAATGTTGCATTCTTTCTTAAAGACGATAATATTATGATATTTGGATCGTATTTTGCTATCTTTAAATTTCTCATGCAAAACTTGTAATTCGTTATTTTTTAGAATTATTCTTATTACTATTTTGTTAGTTATCTAGAAACTCTAGTGTGAAATGTTCTTACTGAGCGCTATCTCACCCCGTTGTTTTAAAAAAATTTAGATCCGACGTGGCTTCATACTAGCCGAACTTTTGATTTGGGCCTTTCGCTGAAAGGCGTTATATGGAGAGCCTCTTTTTTTTGATGTTTTCTTCAGCATAAATTTTTTTTTGTTTTGTTTTGTAAAAATGCTTATAACGGTGAGCTTGTGGGCTATAAGTACCAATTATACATATATATAGTTGCTCCGACTTCTGTCATCAGCAGGTTTATGAATATTTTGTGATAAACTATGTGATGTAAAGTGCCAGGCTTGACCTGTACATAAGAATTGTCTCGTGCACGGGTCGCTGCTGTCGCGCACCCCGCATTTTAGAATTTTCGCTGTAGTTTCGGGGCGTGACAGTAAGATGGTATCGGAGCCTAGGTTTCGATGATAGAAGCCTTATAGGGCACGTTAGTATAGTGTATATGCGCTAGATAAGTATTATTGTATGGATCAACTATGTTATATACATGCATGTATACATATGTGTTGGCCTTCTTATTTTGATGATGATTTACAAATAATTTACATCTAATATTGTTTGTCTAGTGTTTGTGTTTTATATTTATTCTAGGCAAACAACATGTTAGAGGTTGGATGGATTGCGCTTCAACGATAAAATCCAATGGAAGTTGGCGGAATAGTGGTTGAAGCCTATGCAATTCAAGTTGAAGATCCAAGTTAAAGCTTCATCCGCAGAGTGTACCAAGTTAAGCTTATTGAAGATCAAGATTGTTTGGGTAACTTAGTTTAGGTGTTTATATTACGTGTGTTGATACTTTAAGCTCAATCATATATATACACACGTATTTGATTTTTATAGTTTTATATATATATATATATATATATATATATATATATATATATATATATATAGAGAGAGAGAGAGAGCAAAACTCGTGTCAACTTAAGTGGATAGCAAAAAGTTGTCCATCAAACTTTTTAGCCACTCATATTGCCTAGGGATCCTTGCATGATATGAAAAGGTTTTTTATATTAATAAATGCGTGGCTAGGAAGTTTGGTGGACATCAACTTAAGTTGATAGGAGTCTTACTCTATACACACACACACACACACACACACACACAAGTTTTGGTTTCTATGTATATATATATAGTTATATACATACATACATGGTTTTAAGTTTTCATATTTATAAATATGATATTATATATTTCATATTTATTATTGTTTTGGTTTAGCTACATAGATATGAAACAACAAACAAATTTATTCACATTTTAATTTGTTTCATATTCTATTATGTTTAAGAATATATTGCATAGAATATGCAATTCTATGAAAATATTATTATTTTTATTTATGGACTTAACAATAATAATATACATCTTCTATTAAGTCTATATAATTATTTTGTAAAGTTTCAAAACATGGTTTAGTCAAAATGTCAAAATTCATGTGTTTACATTTTCATGTTTTGGACATACTTGCAAAATACATGAGTTTTCACAATTGGGAAATGAAATTTAAAAAATTTCCTCATTTACATGTTTATATTCATATATACAAATATTTTCCCAAGTTTTACTAATTTTGGAGTTGTTTTGTTATTTTCAATTGAATTTACAAAAATGAGTATTTAGCAGTTTTTCAGAAACAGTTTATCTGTGTTCAAATATTTATTTCTATCAACTAATAAGTTAGTTTTTAGAAATTCTTTCTCTAACATGTTCATATACATGTCTAGAACCTTCCCACAAAATTTCATGATTTTTGGAGTTGATTTACTATTTTTAATTGATTTTACAAAGTCAGATACGTAAAATTCCAGAACTGTCAAAAACTGGAAACTGCCTGTGCATGTTTGCTACAGTGCAGCCAACCGCCACGGTCGACCGTGCTACAGTGTGGTCGACCATGGCGGTCGACCGTACATAGTCCAGAGAGTAATTTTTGAGTTTTTCTTCTCACGATCGACCGCGATGGTCGACCGCCAATGTTACCGTTGCACAGTAACGGTAATTTGCTGATTTTTGTCTTTTAGTGGTTTTTTGGGGTTTTTGGGATTGTTTTTTTCTACCCTATATATATCCCATTGTATTTATCATTTCATAGACAATGTGAGAGTTTTAAAACAAGTTTAAGAGGGTTTTATAGTTTGTTTTAAGTTTGGGGTTTGTGTTTACAAAGGAGGAAGCTTATGTTGTCAATTGAGGGATTCATCCTCAATCTTCTTCATCCTCTCCTTTGTGTTTATAGAGAAGTTTTCTAAACTCCTATCTAGCTTTACATTTGCTTAGTTATTTGATTATCATTCGTTAAAGCTAGTTTTTATATTGAGTTTAGATTTGATTTTATTTCACTCATTGCTTACACACACCTACATGAGTTTATTGTATTTTCATACATAGTATATTTGGGTTGATGAGAGTTATAACAATTGAGTGTGAGCTTTCATTGTGTTCTCATCCATATTAGAGAATAAATAATTGTTATAATTATGCTTTAGTGTGAGGAGTGAACATTGATCGGTGAGCGTTGAAAACCGACATTGTGAGTGATTGTGAACGTTGATCGGTGAGCGTTGAAAACCGACATTGTGAGGTGTAAATATTATTCGGGTGAGTGTAGAAAATCCGATTTTTATAGTGGATTTCTCCCCGGGAGTGGGGAGCGGAGACGTAGGACGGAAGGTCCGAACTCCGTGATCATTTGAGTGTGTTTGAGTTTGTCATTGGCGTATTTGCTTTTGTATTTATCTTATATCGCTAATTGTGCATTGCTCATTTTATTTTATCCACTATCTTATTTATGTTTATTTCACCCTTGTGTTAGTTTATATATCATTGCATATATTTTTATCATATAGGATATATCTCATTGTTCATATTGCTTATCCTAGCTCATATATCTTGTTGTATTTCATACTTGCTAGGATAACTTGTTAATTAATTTTAATTGGCATAAAATCGGATTAGATTAGTATAAGACCCTAATCACCCCCCTCTAGGGTCTAACAATTGGTATCAGAGCTTGGTACTCTTTGATTTAAGGTCTAATCGCCTTGAGTTAAAGATCCAAGTTATCTTTTTGTGCTTATCTTAATTTGATTGCATTTGTATATTGCTTGCATATTTTTACAAATTATGGATATGAATGATGCATCTTGTTTAGGCTATGATTCTAGCATTGCTCCTAAATTTAATGTTTTCCCCTATGCTCAATGGTGTTTTAGATTCAAAATATTTGTTCAATCTAAAAATATCAATTTATGGGAAGTCATTGATTGTGCTTATATTGTGCCCACATTGGAGAAATCCAAGTGAAATAAAAATGATAAAAGATTATTTATTATGAACAAGCTCTTGTTGGAATTCTTACATAATGCACTTGATTCTTCTTTGTCTAACAAATTTGTTCAATTTGATAGTGCTTACACCTTATGGAAATTTATTGAAGCACATCAAGGGGACTTGGAGGCGATCTAACAAGCTTTGGCGGATCCGGCTTCAAGTTCATATGGAGCATCATGCACACATGCACTAGGTGATAGCCCTAGTGAGGTTTGTGAGTTCGAATCGATTAATGATTTATCTAGTGATGAACTTGCTTGTGCTAGTAAAAAATTATTGCATGCCTACAAGAAATTACAAAATGATTTTATTGATTTAAAAAGCAAGCATGTTAATTTCGAATCCGATCATGAGAAGCTAGCTTCCAATTTTAATATCATTTCTCAAGAAAATGTTGCTCTTAAAGAAAATAATGATATGTTAAAATTGGAAAATAAGAAATTATCATCATCCATTTCTAGCTTATCTCAAGCTAAAAATAATGCCATGTTAGAAGTAGAGAACATAAAAAATGATACTGCTTCCTTTATAAATTACTACTTATGTTCTACTTCTAATGTTAATGCTAATATGCCTAATAATGAGTTGAATAATGTTAAAAATCGTATTTCTTTTTTAGATTCAACTCTAACTACATGCATTAACAATCACAAGAAGCTTATTGATAATCACATTTTATTATAATTTTATACCCTCATTATCTATTTTATATGAATAAATATACCACTAATAATTGTTTTTATCTTTTAATTGCAGGTTAATAAAGAATAAAGCCCAAAAATCTCATCTCTCAATAAAAGCTCATGAATTAAATGAAGAACACAAGCAAGAGCCAAAAATCTCAAGCCCAGAATCAAGCCGAGTAGCTTGTAGAAGCCGGAGAAAATAAAAAAAATCAAATATGAAAACAAAATATATTCAAGATTGTTGGCCGCAAAGAAATGACGATATCTCTCAATCCGGAAGGCAGAATTTAACATATAATATATGAAAATCGCCTATCTCGACGAGACAAAGCCATCCGTAGAGGCAGATTTTTCATTGGACATCGATGTCAGCATCGATGCAGGCATCGATACCAGCATCGATGCTGGTATCGATGGTTACGATTCAGTTACAGATCAATGGCTGATTTTTGATGGTTTTGGATAAGAATTCAATTCAAGGGCTCTTATTCATTGATATTTACTATAAATAGGGGTAGAGAGTGAGGGGTTAGAGGTGTGAAAATTTTTGTAACTCCTTTTGGAGAGGAGGGCTACTCTTAATTGAGAAGGTCTTCCAAATTTGTAACTTTTTGTTACAATTAATAATAATAATTTTTTCACAACTTTAAATATTTCTTCTCTTTGTTGGATGATGAAGATGGAGATGAAGAATTATTTAGAGGTTTGCATTTTTTTCTTTTTCTCTTTTATTTCTTTTTAGTTTAGATTTATTTATATGCTTATAATTAGATTTTATTTTCTTATTAAATAGCCAAGAGGCTAGAACCCTCTTACCTTAGATTTATTTCATGCTTATATATTAGATTTATTTCATGCTTATAGATAGATTTATTTCATACTTATAGAGTAGATTTATTTTCTTGCATTTAATTCTTGCAATTTATTTTGTAGTTAGATTTTAATTTCTTGCACTATTCAACTTGAGGCTAGAACCCTTTTGGGTTTAGTTTTTCTTTTTGTTTATTTTTATTTTTTTTGATTCGTCTTTAGGCTAGAACCCTCTAGGGAATCACCTTTTTCTAAGAAGTGGGTTCAATTTTAGATTACCCATATCTATAATTGAATCCATCATCTTTAATTTCTTGCATTTTCTTTTATTCTTGAATTTTATTTTTCATTCTTGATTTTTACTTCTTGCCTTATTAATCACATTCATTCTTTGTCACATCCACTCTCACTTACATTTTTCGCCTATTTATACATCATTTTCACTCTCTCAATCTCTTCACAATCACATTCACTCATCACTCCTATTTTGTCACGCACACAACATAAGAACCGATTTTATATTTTCTCCTACAAAACACCTTCCTCGTGGGATCGATATCTTTATACTATAACTTGACACGGTTATGCACTTGTAATATTTTTTGTACATGTTTATACCGCATCATGTTTTTGGCACCGTTGCCGAGGAGGATGCTTAAGTAGGTTTTAATTATTTTGATTCTTTAACTTGTGTGTTTATTATGAAGGAAACGCTTGGAACTTGAAGATTGCGGATTGGAGAACTAGGATTTGAAAATTTGCTTCCGGGTAAGTCTTCTTTCTAGCATTTTCAATTCCACTCTTTTAATTAGCTTCACAATTAGAGACAATTAGGATTAAAAAAAGATTTTATTTTTGTTGATCATAATAAAATCCATCATTCACTTGGACATTAACTAACAAAGATAATAAACTCAAACAATGTTCCTCCTTCTCATAGTTGTTTGATTATTAACCCTAATAAAAAAAATATAAAGATTTTCTTTTTATCATCCTTTTTTAGTCTCTTTTAATTTTTAGGGTTGCATTTCATATAGTGTAGGAATTCACCAAAGTGATTGTAGCACTTGATTTGGCACACACTTAAAAATATTTTTAAGGACAAAACCCCATAATCAAGATAAGGTGATGGATTTCATCACCCTTTCCTTAGCCCAAAAATCACTAATTCCTCACTACACTACCCAAGCCTAATAAAACTCATTAGACGTTGGCCCTAAGGACTCGAGCTCAATAAGGAACAAGAAATCCTAAAGTGAACCGGTTTAAGTTTTCTCAGATTAGTTGGTGTCTAAGGCAAGGTTTAGGAGTTGTGTAAAGCGCTCCGCAAGGAAAGAGGTACTTAATTGATCTTTGATCACCCTCTAGTACTATCCTTACCTGGCTAACTACCTGGGTAAAACTTTAATCTTTTCACTGTAGGAATTTTTGGTTAGGAGCTGGTCTAGTTGAGTTAGGCTAACCCTAAAATTAGAGTGATTGAAAAGTGATTGCTTTGATTTGTTTTTAGGATTTTTCTTTATCTTTTTCTTCTCATAAAAAAAACTAATTTTCTTTCTTAAAAAAAATTTATAAAAAGAAGTTGTTTTGGTGTATGCAAACTTGGGTTAGGGATAATCTCATCGTTTAATCCGTGTTGAACCAATCCAAGAAATGGCAAATCAACCCGTTCTTCAGGATATGTGTTACCCCACCAGAAATGCAATTTCATCTTGCATAAGGCTCCCCGAAGCAAATGGAGAAAATTTTGAGCTTAGACTGCATTACATAAACATGCTTCCCAAATTCCTTGGAAATAAAACAGAAGATGCATATATTTTTATTTCGGAATTTGAGGAAGTATGTATTATGATTAAAATGAGAGAATTAACCGAAGATGCAATTAAGCTTAGATTTATTCCATTTGCTCTTAAGGATAAACCTAAAAAATGGCTATACAGCTTATCGACAAATTCTATCTCAACTTAGGATGAATTTGTCACCGTTTTTATTAAGAAATTTTTTCCTATTCACAAAAAGGTAAAGCTAAGGAACAACATTCAAAACTTTAAAATTATCCCGGGAGAGCCATTCTGGAAATATTTCAACCGATTCAAAGATCTTTTAATCCAATGTCCTCATCATAGTCTAGAAAAATGGCGATTGTGCCAAGTCATATATGAAGGATTGGACTATTCTTCAAAAACATCTTTAGAATCGATGTGTCAAGGAGATTTTATGAGGAAAAACGCAGATGAAGCTTGAGAATTTCTATAGAGTTTATCCGAGAAAACAATGCAGTGGGAACACTATGATGATAGGGTTTCATCAGCCCTCAATTCTAAGTCTAGTGGTCCTTCCTTGGAGTCAAACATTGCTTCTGAAGCGAAGATGGCGACGATTCTGCGGAGGTTAGAAGCTTTAGAAGTTAAGGAACGAGCTCTAGCTCAAATCAATCATGTTTCTGCCCAAGGATGTCATAATTATCAGTCTCCTACCCACGTTTCAGAGGAATGCCCTCTCCTAGGAAATAATCAGCCATTAGGACAGATGAACGTTGCATTCTAGCACCCTAGAAATGATCCATTTTCTCCAACTTACAATCCAGGTTGGAGAAATCATCCCAACTTTGCATTGAATCAAGGAAATTCTCCCGGAACTCAAAACTTCACTCCCGCTTCAACCCAACAATTTCCTAGGGGAAACACAGTTCCTTTCAATCCATAATTTCAACAACCCAATCTGTCGTATCAAAATCATTCTCCTCTTCATCAAGCTGTAATTCAGACTCCTCACAATATAGATCAGGATAAACGTCTCAATGTCTTGGAAAGGGGTTTGGAAACCATAATTAAGGCCTCCACTCAAACCACGAATATGTTGACTCAAACATCCAGCACTCTGAATTTCTTTATGCAATCAACCGGACAAATGCTCAATTCCAACACTCAAGCTATAGCTAGATTAGAATCCCAACTTGGTCAACTAGCTAGTGCCGTGAGTGAAAGAGAGAAAGGAAAATTTTCGAGTCAACCCGTGGTCAACCCTAAGGACACAGGATGCAATTCATCCTATGAAGCTCAAGTGAATACAATCCATTCACTTCGGTCAGGTAGACAGGTCGATAATCAAGTGAGAACTCCCCCAGGTCAAACTTTTGATCCAGTACAAATTCCTTCTCCTTCTCCTTCTGATGAATCTATTTAACAATCACCCTCCTTAGATGACCAAGAACCTGAACCGGAACCTGAGCCTGCTTTTGATAGGTTTAGACCAGTTGCTCCTTTTCCAGATAGACTCGGGCTTAGGAAACACTCCCCTCAAGAGGAGAAGATCCTAGAAACATTCAAGCAGGTTAAGGTCAATATTCCTCTCTTAGATGTAATTGAATAAATTTCATCTTATGCTAAATTTTTAAAAGAATTATGCACTAAGAAGAGGAGAATAAATGTTCCAAAGAAAGTCTTTTTAGCCGCCAATATCAGTGAAATGCGATCAAATCTCATACCTTTAAAAACATAAAGATCCAGGTTCCCCCATTATTTCATGTATCATTGGTAATACTCACATTGATAAGGCGCTTTTAGACTTAGGGGCCAGTGTCAATTTGCTTCCATATTCAGTCTACCAGCAATTGGGTCTAGGTGTACTGAACCCAACCAAATGCACCTTACAGTTGGCTGATAGATCTGTTAAGGTCCCTATGGGTGAGTTAGAGGATGTTCTGATTAAGGTTGGAGATTTTATTTTTTCAGTAGATTTTGTAGTCTTGGAAACACAGCCTGTTTCCAATCTCAAAGGACAGACACCTGTCATCTTAGGACGACCTTTCTTAGCCACTTCTAATGCTCTCATCAACTGTAGAACTGGTCAAATGAAGCTGTCCTTTGGGAATTTGACTGCTGATCTTAATATTTTTAATCCAGGGGACCAGCCAAATAATCAGCCTCTAGAAATAAATTACATTCAGGAAAGATCAGAAGAAGAAGAAGAAGAAGAAGAAGAGTCTGATTTAAGTTTTGAGGAAATTTTTGATGAAGAGTTAAGAGTTTTTAGAAGAAACAGATCAGGTCCTTGAGAATAATGAAACTGTGTTAAACATTTGTTGCTTTGAATTAAATTTTGAAGAACTCTTTCTTGATGAACTTAGATTCTTAGAAAATAATCAACAACCAAATTTTCAAAACTCTACAGAAGAATTAGTTGTTAGAAAACAAAACTTCACAGTACACGAGTCTGAGTTTATTAAGAAATACAAAATGCATGACACCAATAATACCTACCTTACTATGTTGCAAGAATTATTGAACACCCCGAAATGCTTGGAATTTCACATTATTGATTATATCATTCTGAATTTATTTAAAATCCGGGGAAGAATTTTTAACAATAAGGTAGGATTCAATGTAGAATACGAGCTCTTCGTGTTGAACACTTCATTGTACATTATTTGTTTTATTTATTTCAGAATAATAAAAAGAATTTATTCTTCTCTCATTCGAGAGTTTCTTATTCAGTTGAAAAAAAGAAAAAAAAAGAAAAAAAGAGAGAGAAAAAAAGAGAAAAAAAAGAAAGAAAAAAAAGAAGAAGAGAATAATAAATTTTTGATTCTATCCTCCACAGACCAAAGGTAATTATAGATTTTTATCAGCTGATCAAATGTAAGTACTTCACTTCTTATCTGCTTTACTTTGTGCATCATAGAGTTTGCATTGAGGACAATGCAAAATTTAGGTGTGGGGGTGGGAATTAGTTAATTTTTCTCTTTGTTTTATATTTTTTGTTGCATTTTTGTTATTTTTTTTCCTTTTCTTAAAAAATTATAAAAATATCGTCACTTACCAAATTGATAGAGTTATGTAATAATTGATTTATTTGATAAATTTTAAATTTTCTAATCTGTTATTTACTCAAGTTCACCTTTTATAATAACTCTAAATAAAGTTCTTAAGAAATAATTTTTAAAGTAATATACTTTACTTAAGCCTTAACTTAGATTTTTATTTAAAATAATGGAATGCATGCTTAGCTTAGAGTTAAAAATAATTTTTTAAAGTGGCTTGACTTACATTTTTTTCAGAATATATACACATATACATAAAAAAATTGCAAAAAGAAGAGTGCAAAAAATGGGCAAAAAAAAACTCTTAAATTCAAGGTGATTCTATCTTATAAAGCCTAAGCTGATCGAGTAATTAAGCCCAAGGAGTATTTCCATACTTAATGACCTAAGCCCAATTGGGTTGGGATCCATTAGCCAAAAACTTGTTAAATGGTCGCTTAGAAAGCTCATTAAAGTAGAAAAAAATCACCAAGGAAGAAAGAGTTAAAAACAATAATAATATAAAAAATAAAAATAAAAATACTAATAAATATTTTATACATAGTTATATTTGTATATATGGTCTTGGAAAATATGTTAGATCAAGCAACTTGAATATTATTTTAAACAAAGAGTTAGCATGTTCTTTTCAAAACTTTTAAATTGAATTTCTAAGTTTGGCTTGGTTTTGTATTGCTATAATGAGAAGATTTTCAAGGAAATATACCTTAGAGTTATATATAAATGTTTTCTTGAGTAATAACTAGCTTCAATTATCAAGTAAATTTAGTTATTTACTAACTTCTTTAATTTGGCAAGATGACCGAATTTTATGGGTATATTCACTGTAAACCCTCACGAGACTACAACTCGTCCACTAGGGTAACCTAGGGGTTTAAAGGCTTGTTGTATGCACTAAATACAACCGCGATTCCTGCGAAAGTGAGTTAGGTTTTCTTTCATTTTTCTTTCTTTGCTAGAGGACTACCAAAGTTTAGGTGTGGGGGTATTTGATAATCATATTTTATTACAATTTTATACTCTCATTATCTATTTTATATAAATAAATAAACCACTAATAATTATTTTTATCTTTTAATTGCAGGTTAATGAAGAATAAAGCCCAAAAATCCCATCTCTCAACAAAAGCTCATGAATTAAATGAAGAACACAAGCAAGAGCCAAAAATCTCAAGCCCAGAATCAGCTTGTCGAAGCCGGAGAAAATAAAAAAATCAAATATGAAAACAAAATATATTCAAGATGATTGGCCGCAAAGAAATAACGATATCTCTTAATCCGGAAGGCGAAATTTAACATATAATATATGAAAATCGCCTATCTCGACGAGAGGAAGCCATCCGTAGAGGCAGATTTTTTATTAGATATCGATGCCAGCATCGATGCTGGTATCGATGGCTACGATTCAGTTACAGATCAATGGCTGATTTTTAATGGTTTTGGATAAGGATTCAATTCAAGGGCTCTTATTCATTGATATTTACTATAAATAGGGGTAGAGAGTGAGGGGTTAGAGGTGTAAAAATTTTTGTAACTCCTTTCGGAGAGGAGGGCTACTTAATTGGGAAGGTCTTCCAAATTTGTAACTTTTTATTACAATTAATAATAATAAATTTTTCACAACTTTAAATATTTCTTCTCTTTGTTGGATGATGAAGATGGAGATGAAGAATTATTTAGAGGTTTGCATTTCTTTCCTTTTTATTTTTTATTTTTTTAGTTTAGATTTATTTCTATACTTATAATTAGATTTTATTTTCTTGTTAAATAGCCAAGAGGCTAGAACCCTCTTGACTTAGATTTATTTTATGCTTATAGTTAGATTTATTTCATGCTTATAGATTAGATTTATTTCATACTTATAGAGTAGATTTATTTTCTTGCATTTAATTCTTGTAATTTATTTTGTAGTTTAGATTTTACAATTTATTTTGTAGTTAGATTTTAATTTCTTATACTATTCACCTTGAGGCTAGAACCCTCTTAGGTTTATTTTTTTTTATCTTTTTTGATTCATCTTTAGGCTAGAACCCTCTAGGGAATCATCCTTTTCTAAGAAGTGGGTTCAATTTTAGATTACCCATATCTATAATTGAATCCACCATCTTTAATTTCTTGCATTTTCTTTTATTCTTGAATTTTATTTTTCATTCTTGATTTTTACTTCTTGCCTTATTAATCACATTCATTCTTTGTCACATCCACTCTCACTTATATTTTTCGCCTATTTACACACCATTTTCACTCTCTTAATCTTTTCACAATCACATTCACTCATCACTCCTATTTTGTCACGCACACAACATAAGAACCGATTTTATATTTTCTCCTACAAAACACCTTCCTCGTGGGATCGATATCTTTATACTATAACTTGACACGGTTGTGCACTTGCAACATTTTTGGTACATGTTTATACCGTATCACTTATGAATATGTGTACCAAGTCTAAGTCATCATCCACTCATTATGCACACATATATAGCAAAGTTTACAAGTGTTCTATTTGTGGTCGTAAAGGCCATTTAGCTAAATTTTGCTATGATGCACACAAACATAAAAATGTCAATGCTCCTTGTGCATCTCATCAAGTTTCTTTATCACATGTACACACACATGCACCCATTGTTCATCATAAGCATGCTCATGTGTATAGATGTAATCATTATGGTCGTTTTGGTCATTTGGCCGATTATTATTTTGATTTGAAAAGAAATCTTATTTGCCAAATGTTTCTAGTTGACTACATGTTTTTAAATGTGATATTTGTGGTAGGTTTGGATATCTTGCTAAATTTTGTTTTGATTCGCAAATTGCTCCAAATTTGCAATTTGCTCCAAAAAGACCACCTTTGTTTAATGATGTTTCTCATTTGCAAAATAATTTTAAAAGACAATCTTTATTTGTAAATGTTTCTCGTGCACGAGCTAATGGTCCACAAAAACAAATGTATCTCTTTCATTGCACAAATTACAATTGGAAGGGTCTTTTGCAAGATTATTGTTTTGACCGTGCTAGTGCACCATATGCGCCAAAGAGGATTCATAACCCTAGGGCTTTGAACTTAAATGATAGGGGTCACGTCCCTAAACTTTTTGGTACCAAAAATTCTTGGGTACCAAAACAAATTTGATTTTTAAACCAAGAATTTTAGTGTTTTTCTTTTTCTTTTTCTTGGTTTTGAAAATTATGCTTTGAAATCTTTGAATATGAAAATAATTTTTCTTTGATTAATTATTTTGTTTTCATGACTATTAGTTTTGATTTAAAATGAGAGGTTTGTAGTTATATACCCTCCGGGTTTATTGGGTGATTATTCCCAAATCTTGTTTACCGGATGCTTAAATGTTTATATGGGTTATTACTAGCTCAAGAGCTAGATATGGTTGCCTCTCATGATTTTTTTTGAATCAATGATGATTTGGTCTTACGTTTTTGGATTTAAACTTTGATTTATGATTTCTTTTGGTTGATTTGTTTTCATTTGAAAACTTTTTGCATGATTCTCATGTTTCTCTTCTCTTGATTTCATAAATCTATTTTTATACATAATTTTTATGATGAGACAATATTCTTCATATTGATATATTTATATGTGTTCTCATTATCTTTTTGTATGTGAGTAGTGTTTAACATCTATGCTTGCTCACATATATTTTTTCCTTAGCATTCATTTCATGTATCCTATAAGGTATTTTGATAGGGGGAGCAATCCCTATATATATATTTTTTGTGTTATACTCACCCATGCATATTGATAGGGGGAGCTTTCGCTCTCTTCATCATTTTGTCCCCTTTTTGATGTTGTCAAAGGGGAGAAATATTGTGAGTGTATTCCTTCTTGTTTATATGCATGATATATTATACTTTGTATATTCATTTCCTTTCATGCATATATCATTTTTATAAATTATTTGTCATCATCAAAAGGGGGAGATTGTTGGCCTTCTTATTTTGATGATGATTTACAAACAATTTACATCTAATATTGTTTGTCTAGTGTTTGTATTTTATATTTATTCTAGGCAAACAATATGTTGGAGGTTGGATGGATTACGCTTCAACGATCAAATCCAATGGAGGTTGACGGAATAGTGATTGAAGCCTATGCAATTCAAGTTGAAGATCCAAGTTAAAGCTTCATCCGCAGAGTGTACCAAGTTAAGCTTATTGAAGATCAAGATTGCTTGGGTAACTTAGTTTAGGTATTTATATTATGTGTGTTGATACTTTAAGCTCAATCATATATACACACACGTATTTGATTTATATATATATATATATATATATATATATATATATATATA
>BQKN01055876.1:70811-84507 GCA_022839385.1 Asparagus kiusianus
ACACACAAGTTTTGGTTTCTATGTATATATATATATAGTTATATACATACATACATGGTTTTGAGTTTTTATGTTTATAAATATGAGATTACATATTTCATATTTATTATTGTTTTGGTTTAGCTACATAGATATGAAACAACAAACAAATTTATTCACATTTTAATTTGTTTCATATTCTATTATGTTTAAGAATATATTGCATAGAATATGCAATTCTATGAAAATATTGTTTTCTTCATTTATGGACTTAACAACAATGATATACATCTTCTATTAAGTCTATATAATTATTTTGTAAAGTTTCAAAATATGGTTTAGCCAAAATGTCAAAATTCATGTGTTTACATTTTCATGTTTTGGACATACTTGTAAAATACATGAGTTTTCACAATTGGGAAATTAAATTTAAAAAATTTCTTTATTTAGATGTTTATATTCATATATACAAATATTTTCCCAAGTTTTACTAATTTTGGAGTTGTTTTGTTATTTTCAATTGAATTTACAAAAACGAGTATTCAGTAGTTTTTCAGTAACTGTTTATCTGTGTTCAAATATTTATTTCTCTCAACTGGGTAGTTAGTTTTTAGAAATTCTTTCTCTAACATGTTCATATACATGTTAGAACCTTCCTACAAAAGTTTATAATTTTTGGAGTTGATTTACTATTTTTAATTGATTTTACAAAGTCAGATACGTAAAATTCCAGAACTGTCAAAAACTGGAAACTGCCTGTGCATGTTTGCTATAGTGCGGCCGACCGCCACGGTCGACCATGCTACAGTATGGTCGACCATGGCGGTCGACCGTACGCAGTCCAGAGAGAAGTTTTTGAGTTTTTCTTCTCACGGTCGACCGCCAATGTTACCGTTGCACAATAACGGTAACTTGCTGATTTTTGTCTTTTAGTGGTTTTTTGGGCTTTTTGGGATTGTTTTCTTCTACCTTATATATACCACATTGTATTTATTATTTAATAGACAATGAGAGATTTTTAAAACAAGTTTAAGAGGGTTTTATAGTTTGTTTTAAGTTTGAGGTTTGTGTTTACAAAGGATGAAGCTTATGTTGTCAATTGAGGAATTCATCCTCAATCTTCTTCCTCCTGTTCTTTGTGTTTATAGAGAAGTTTTCTAAACTCTTATCTAGCTTTATATTTGCTTAGTTATTTGATTATCATTCGTTAAAGCTAGTTTTTATATTGAGTTTAGATTTGATTTTATTTCACTCATTGCTTACACAAACCTACACGAGCTTATTGTATTTTCATACAAACAATTTAGTGTGAGATTTTATTTTGTTCTCATCCATATTAGAGAACAAACAATTATTGTAATTGTGCTTTAGTGTGAGGAGTGAACGTTGATCGGTGAGCATTGAAAACCGACATTGTGAGTGATTGTGAACGTTGACGGTGAGCGTTGAAAACCGACATTGTGAGGTGTAAATGTTATTCATGTGAGTATAGAAAACCCAGTTGTGATAGTGGATTTCTCCCCGGGAGTGGGGAGCGGAGACGTAGGACGGAAGATCCGAACACTGTGATCATTTGAGTGTCTTTGAGTTTATCATTGGCGCATTTGCTTTTGTATTTATCTTATATCGCCAATTGTGCATTGCTCATTTTATTTCATCCACTATCTTGTTTATGTTTATTTTACCCTTGTGTTAGTTTATATATCCTTGCATATATTTTTATCATATAGGAATATCTTATTGTTCATATTGATTATCCTAGCTCATATATCTTGTTGTATTTTATACTTGCTAGGATAACTTGTTAATTAATTTTAATTGACATAAAATCGGATTAGATTAGTATAAGACCCTAATCACCCCCCTCAAGGGTCTAACAATATGTAGATACATGTATGCATATAAATATTTTATAGTAAAGCCTTTTAGATTCATTAAGGAGTGTTTAGATGTTTATTTTGTTTTACTTTGTCCTTTTACTTCAGTGAGCTGGTGGATGGTTCCCCTTTTTGTAGGATGGTGGGAACCAGTTCATCTTTCAGTTCATCATCTACCCCGTCCAACTCTATGGTTTCTGTAGATAGCTCCTGAGAACCCAGCTTAAGAGACTGGGGATATACTTCTGATGAAACTGACCCAAGCTTGATAGTAGCTAACCATATGACCCCAGACTCATTGGAGGTCGAGCCTGTAGAAGTTATTATGATAGATTCATCAAAGTCTGTGGTTGATCATGTTGAGGATGAGGATATAGCAGTAGAAGTTATTCCAATTGATTCATCACCTTTAGAAATCATTATAATTTCATCCGACCCCTCTGATATGGAGTCCCTTGTAGCCCAGATTCCTAGTGATGACCAAGTACTTGCCCCCTTTGAGGGTAAGTCGAATACCCTGGGGATTGATCCAGACCTCAATCTGGAAGGATGGGGGACTTCTGGCATTGATCCAGACCCATGTCAGACTCCGACCATACCCAGGACACAGAAGAGGCTGAGCCGACCGAGGAGTCTAGCTCCAGCAGCTCCTCTTCTTTGAGGAAATAGAGTATGACTATTAGGACAATTTTGTAATATCAGTATATGGGTTTTCGTAGTCACTCTTTTGGTATATGTAGGACATTTTGGTAGAAAATATGTATATATATGTAAACCCATATACTTAGATATGTGTATGAACTAAAAAGTTAAATATTACTAATATACTTTTGGTTTGTAAATACTGATTTGTGATATTATGTTGAGTAATGATTGAGTTCATAATTACTTAATTTGCATATATGTAACTGATTTAGAAATTATTTCTTGTATAATAGTTGACCTAAATATTTTATTATTTATAAGAAGATATGGCTTCAGGTAATGAGCAAACCCCTCCTAACGGATATAGGGATCTAAATCAGATGATAGGTGAAATGATGAGATCTAGAATTGCTCGTGCACCCACCTCAAGAAACTCAATAGACAACAATGCATTGATGGATCTGCTGCAAGCGGTGACATCTGTAGTCACTGGACAACAAGATCAAATCGATGGTAATCGGACGGATGGTCAAAATGAGGAGCAATTAAAATTAAGAAGTGGCATTGGACAATTCAAGAAACTATCTTCACCCAGTTTTGAGAGAACAACTGATCCTATGATTGTTGAGCATTGGATCACAGAAATGGAAAAGGTCTTCGCATACATGAGATAGCTTAAAGAGGAAAAGGTTGGTTATGCAGTGTACATGTTAAAAGACCGCTCTTACGGGTGGTGGCAAATGCATGTCATGACATTGGGTGAGAAAGCATACAATATATCATGGGAGGAGTTTAAAAATATTTTTTATGAAAAGTATTTTCCTTCAACTGTTCGCAAACAAAAAGAATAAGAGTTTAAAAAATTGGAGCAAGGTGACAAGACAGTAGCTGAATATGAAGAAGAGTTCACTTATTTATCAAAATTTGCCACTCACTTGTTAGGTAAGGAGGAGGATAGAGCATGTCGCTTCGAAGAAGGGCTTCGACCGGGCATTCGGAAGGTGATCAGTGCATTTGAACTCCCTACATATGGACAAGTATTAAAGAAGGCCTTGTTAATTGGGAAAAATAAAATTGATACAAAACCAAACAATGAGACGAGCAGCTCCAACCCAAAGAAGCGGTTCTAGCAAGATAATCGTGGTGGAAGAAATAAAAATTAGAGAAACAAAAAGCAGAATTTTGGACGCAGAGAGGAGCAATTTCCTAACCAGAAAACTTTGAGATATGATGTTTGTCATAAACCTGGGCATGAAGCGAAAAACTGTTGGAAAAATACTGAAGCTTGTTTGAGATGTGGTCAGAAGGATCACAAAATAGCAAATTGTCCCCTACAACAATCATCTCAGAATACCTTCCAGCCTGGCCAGTCCAGTGGTAGGAACAAGTATCCTCAAGCCAAGGCCTGAGTTTATTCTCTGACTGAGAAGGAAGCAGAATAAAAAAATGGCTCAAGCCAAGGCTCGAGTTTAATCTTCTTTTTAGA
Source organism: Asparagus kiusianus (assembly GCA_022839385.1). NCBI lineage: Eukaryota > Viridiplantae > Streptophyta > Magnoliopsida > Asparagales > Asparagaceae > Asparagus > Asparagus kiusianus. Next base: position 74,799 of record BQKN01055876.1, read on the forward strand.
TATATAAACAAATAAAAAAATTGCTTTAGTGGATGCAAGTTTGGTTTAGTGATAATACCAATCAATTAACCCATATTGAACTAATTTTTGCAACTAAAAAAAATGGCAAATTCAAATGCACCAATTTTTCAAAACATGTGTTATCCAACTAGGAATGCAATCTTGTTTTGTATTAGGCTTCCTGATATTAATGGAGCTAATATTGAGCTTAAACCCCACTTCATAAACATGCCTTTGGAATTCTAAGGAAAGGAAACTAAAGATGCGTACATTTTTTTATCCAAGTTTGAGGAAGATTATCTTATGATTAAGATTAGAGAGTTATCTGAGGATGCGATTAAGCTTAGATTTATCCCATTTGATCTTAAGAAAAAAGTCAAAAAAAAAGTTGTATAGCTTACCCACAAACTCTATCTCAACCTGGGATGAATTTGTTACCATTTTCCTAAAAAATCTCTTATTTCATAAAACAGTAAAGCTTAGAAATAGCATTCAGAATTTTAAAATTGTCCTAGGAGAACCATTCTGAAAATATTTTGATAGGTTTAAGGATCTTTTTATCCAATAACTTTGCCATGATCTAGAAAAGTAGCGATTATGCCAAATCATCTATGAAAGATTGGATTATTCTTTAACATACTTAGAATATATGTATCAAGAGGTTTCATGAAGAAAAATGCCAATAAAGCTTGGAAATTCTTAGGAAAGTATGCCTAAAAAACTATGCAGTAGGAACACTGTGAACAAAGGTTTTCATTAGTTCCCCCAACCAATTCAGTGGTCTATCTCTAGAGTCTTACATAGCCTCTGAAGTAAAGATAATTACAATACTATGTAAGTTAGAGGCTCTAGAAATAAAAGAATGAACCCCAGCTCAAATCAATTAAGTTTTTGCCCCATGATATCATAATTGCCTATCTCGAATCTATATTTCAAAGGAATGTCCTCTCTTAAAAAAAATCAACTGCTAGGTTAGGTAAACACTACATTCTAACGTTCTATGAATGATCTGTTTTCTCCAACTACAACCCGGGTTGGAGAAATCATCCAAATTTTCTATGGAATCAAGGAAACTTCTCCAAAAATTAAAAGTCACTCCCTCTTCAACTCTATAATTTCTTATAGGAAACACCGTTCTATTCCACACACCAAATAACTTTTTATAAACCAATCCTGCACACAAAAATCGGTCTTCCGAATCAACCAGTAATTATGATTTCTCTTAGTTCTGATCATGAGAAATGTTTCAGTGGCTTCGAAAAAGGTTTAGAGGCCATGATAAAAGCTTTCACACCAATCACCAACATGCTGACTCAATAATCCACTACTCTGAATTCCTTCATGTAAACAACTAATCAAATACTCAATTTTAACACTCAAGCCACAACTAGTTTAGAAATCTAACTTGGCCAATTAGCTAGTATCGTGAATGAAAGAGAGAAATTTTTTTGAGTCAACCTGTTACAAACCCTAAGAAAACTGGATTAAATTTAACCTACCAAGCTCAAGTAAATACAATCCATTCATTACGGTCAAGGAAACAGGTTGATAATAAAGTTAGTGTGATGCCCCATGTTTCACACAAGGCTGTAGTCCAAGGCGAAACTCGGAATGTCAAACATGCCAAGCACCAAACACCATGCTACGACATATTTTACCATCACAGTCACTATCTCTATAGTGGAAACAACTAATAGGTGAAAGTACTGACATGCAAATAATAGAGATAGAATAAACCAGGTGTACACAGAAGTAATAAGAGAATAATCATCATAGAGCCCAACTAAAATAGAAATATCTCTGAGTCTGAAATAAATCTCAAGTACAATGAGTCAAATAAAGTATCACTATGGCTCTCAGCCTCTACAAAATAAAATACAAGTCTAGAGTCTGAACATAAACAACTAACTGTGGAGTTCTGTAATAACTACTAAAATAATAGATAGCTAGACGGAATCTATGAAGAAATCCCATCAACCTGTGACTCTCCGTGCGCCGGAATCGCTGCCTGAAAGCGGGGAAACAACGAGCGTCAAAGCGCTATAGCGAGATCATCTCCACCTCTTCCCAGGGGAAGGGGTAGGAGTATATAGAAAATACAGACAGTGTATAAGTATACAATCATTCATATAAATTTAACTGGAGATTAGTATTTAGTAATCCACAACACGAGAGTTAGTATGTCGAGCGAAATAATCCAAATAAGGAAACCCTCATGTATATACCATGTCTCAAATTTTGACTTCCTAAATACTAATTCCAAACTCTATGAATAAAAAAGAACAACAAATAAAAAGGTAACACTCCAAACCTCAAACCTGTAGAACAAATATCTGATCCCGATCTACACTCGGGTAGGCGGATCTAACATAAGAGAAACTCATCCAAAATAAAGATTAACCACAAGCCCTATCATGTAAGCCACGGTCTCAGAGAAAACACCCTACTTATGAGTATTCAAAATGGAAGCAAAACTATAATTTATAATACTTACAAGTGTGCATCTCATGTGCATTAGCGATACTCTTGTAATACTCTTACTCAATCGCCCTGCGGAAATAGGTTTCATCTTCCTATTCCGGAAACATGAAATAGCGATACTTTTGTAATGTTTTTACTCAATCGCCCTGTAGAAATTGGTTTTATTTCCCCATTCCGGATATATAATATGACGATACTTTTGTAATGTTCTTACTCAATCGCTCTACAAAAATAGGTTTCATCTCTCTATTCCGGAAACATGAAATTACTATACTCTTCATATTTATCAACTTAAATTAGGACAAAGGTATATCTGCATAACATATTCTAAATATATGTGCACATGTCTCGGTGCGCGTGTCCATATTTGGTGTTTACTGACATCTCGAGTGTTAAACAACTCATAAACATTGCATTATAGTAGTACAATGTCGAGAGGCTCACTCGAAAACCAAAACAATCAAACAAAACATACATAGGCCGATATACAGTTTGGCGATCGACCGTAATTATGAGACGATCGACCGCGACGGGTTCCAGGGCCTACCCAGGCCTCTACCCTACACGTAGTCGACCACCACTAAAGCGTCATCGACCGTGAGCCGCTATTCCAGATCCTCATGAAGTGATCATATATTATGTTCATGTCGTGTTTGTGTAATGCAAACTTATTTAAAACAACGTAAAACTTGCATACAAACGTGACAAGAGCAGATGAATACTTTTGGAAACAAAATCAACTTAGGTAGCATGATCATTTGTATGAATTTTGTATTAAAAACCCTAAATCATGTATAAAAACTCAAAACGAAGAACAAATCATCTTTCTTCAGATTAAATAACGTTTTAAATTATTTTTAGATCTTAAATACTTCTGTAAATTCATTCTCAAACTTTTTTACATGGAAAGACCTAGTTTTTATACATATAATACAAAAGAATTGACTTTTATTCATAAACTAGTCAATTTGGCTCTATAAAACATATTAAAAACTTTTTAAAAACGTTTTAAAAACAAAGAGGGGGATTAGCAGAGATGAACTCGCCTGAGATTTGTAGAAAAACGTTTAAGATGACAAGCCAAAGAAGATCTCCACTCCAAAAGCCAAAAACCACACGAAATCCCGCTCAAAAGCCTCCAATCTTTTCCAAGAATCAAATTAGGGTTTATGGGGGTTTGGTGGCTGTTAGGGTTCTTAGAAAAACTGAGAAAATACGTGAAAGATTGATATATGAACCAAGGAAAATGAATATGGGCTTTAGAAATCCGAAACCAACTCAAAACAGGAGAAAAGCTTCTGCAGGTCTCGTGGTCGACCGTGGCGGTTGACCGTCTGCGGTCGACCGTGGCGGCCGACCGCGGTAGCCGACCGCAGCGGCCGACCGGACTGGAATTTTTAGCTCCTCATATATTTGGCCATTGTGCATGTTTCGACTCTTTTCTTCCTCGCGGATGAACTTGTTTATACTCAAAACACATGGTATACTACTCATATACCATTTAATTGTATTTATCAAATAAAAATCCATATATCATAATTAATCACATATTAATTAATGGTCTTTGGCTTTATCAACACACACACACACACATATTTCACAAATTGTTGGGGTTTTACATTCACCCCCCTTAAAAGAATTTTGTCCTCGAAATTCCGCAATCGTATCATAGGAATTAGTAATATAAGAAAAGCACTAAGAGGGGATAATCCAGACAAGGAAACCCTCCCGTACACATCTCGTTCCATTAATTTCTAGATATGAATCATAAGCCACATTTAAACTTAACCAATCTAGAATATGTACATCCTCTCTTAACACCTAATTAGACGGAACTAGTACGTCGGGCGAAAAATCCAAACAAGGAACCCCCATATATATACCATATGTTCTGAATAATTAAGAGCTAAGTGTTGAATGACCCATTCTAGCGTTAAGTATAAACGTGACTAAACAACACATATAATCAAATCTATCAACGCATATAAGCACATTTAAATATCAACACCTTACCTGTTCAAACAGGTGCGGATAGTCGCGATGTACATCCTCTTCGCGCTCCCAAGAAATATCTTCGGCTCATTGCCGGTTCCACTGAACTTTCACTAATTGAATGACTTTGTTTCTAAGCTTTTTATTCTCTCTAGCAAGAATTCATACCAGAATCTCTATGGTAGTCAAATCATCCTGGATTTCGACCTCTAGTGAATCAATCACTCTCTGCTACTTTTCATCACGCAAATGCTTCTTGAGCATCAAAATATGAAAGACACCGTGTATACTCGACATCGATGCTGGAAGGTCTAGTCTATAAGAAACAACTCCAATGCACTCGATAATCCTGAAGGAACCAACATATCTCAGGATAAGCTTCCCTCATCTACCGAATCGCTGAACGCCCTTCATCGGTGATACTTTCAACATAACTAAGTCTCCGACCTGAAACTCTAAGGGTCGTCTCCGCTGATCTACATAACTCTTTTGCCAACTCTGTGCAGCAAGAATGCGCTCTCGAATCAATGCAATCTTTTTCGTTGTCTGCCTAACTAGCTCTGGGCCAAATAATAGACTATCCTCTGGTTCCGCCCAGCATATAGGCGATCTGCAAGGCCTTCCATACAAGGCTTTGTATGGTGCCATCCCGATGGTAGCTTGATAACTATTATTATATACAACTTTAATCAATTGGATGTGGTCCTCCCAGCTACCTTGAAAATCTATAACACATACTCTCAGCATATCCTCCAACACCTGGTTTACCCTCTCGGTCTGACCATCTGTCTGGGGGTGGAATACACTACTGAATGATAACTGGCTGCCAAAAGCATCCCGAAAACTCCTCCAGAAATGGGATGTGAAGACAGAGCTACGATCTGATACAATCGTCTTCGAAACTCCATGCAATCTGACAATCTCTCGAATAAAAATCCTCGCATATGTGTCCGCCGTATAAGTTGTCATCACAGGTAAGAAATGCGCTGACTTTGTCAATCTGTCTACTATCACCCAAACATAATCATTTTCTTTCTTTGATTTAGACAATCCTACTATGAAATCTATAGAAATATTTGCCCACTTCCACTCGGGAATGGGTAAAGGCTGTAGGGTTCCTGCAGGTCTCTGATGTTCTGCCTTAACTTGCTGGCAGGTATAACACTTAGCCGTATACTCTGTAATCTCTCTGCGCATACCACTCCACCAAAAGCGCCTCTTCAGATCCTTGTACATTTTCGTCGTGCCTGGGTGCACTGTATATCTGCTACGATGTGCCTCGTTAAAAAGTTCCCTCTTCAGCTATAGATTGTTCGGCATGGCAATCCTGCCCTTCATCCGAAGGCCTCCATCTACTCTAATAGTCCAATCATCCTTGGGTTCTTTGGAAATCGTTCCCTTGCGGGTTTGAATCCAAGAATCCTCTAACTGAGCTCCGACTACTCTATCTCCCCAAGACGGCTGTACTGATAAAGCTCCTAAGAAAACATTTCTCCCGCCAATCTCTGGCCTGAAATCATAATGGCTGAGAGTATAAAGATCCCGATATAGTGAACACCTCAAAGCTGCTAGCTCACGATGACGCTTCCTACTCAACGCGTCTGCTACCACGTTCATCTTTCCCAGATGGTACTGTATAGCGAACTCATAATTCTTAATAAACCCTATCCATCACCGTTGTCTCTGGTTGAGTTTTTTCTATGAAAAGAGGTACTTTAAACTCTGGTGATCTGTGAATAACTCAAACTATACCCCATACAAATAATGCCTTCATGCCTTCAAAGCAAAGACCACCGCTGCTAGATCCAAATCATGCGTGGGATAATTATTCTTATGAGTTATCAACTATCTCGAAATATAGGCTACAACTCTCTAGGTTTGCATTAATACACCTCCAAGACCTGATAGGATACATCAGTTTAGACAACAAAAGTCTTATCGCTGGGAATAATCAATACTGATGCTGAAGTCAACTTAGTATTAAATGTCTCAAAGGCCTCTTGGCATTCTGTGGCCCAAATAAATGGTACACCATTCTTAGTAAGGCGTGTAAGTGGCGTCGTGATCTTCGAGAAGTCATGAATAAATTTTCTGTAGTAGCCCGCCAGACCTAAGAAGCTACGAATCTCTGTAACTGTCTTTGGTGGTTCCCAATCAAGTACGACCTCTACTTTAGCCGGATCTACTACAATGCCCTCCCGGCTGATGACATGGCCCAAAAATCTGACATCCGATAACCAAAATTCACATTTGCTAAATTTGGCATACAGCTGGTGTTCTCGCAAAGTTCGTAATGCCAACCTCAAATGTTGCTCGTGCTCGGCCTCCGATCTCGAATAGATGAGGATATCATCGACGAAAACTATCACGAACTGGTCCAAGTATGGACGGAAAACCTGATTCATCAAATTCATGAATACTGCAGGTGCATTGGTCAGCCCAAATGGTATGAGAAGAAACTTGAAAGACCCATATCGAGTCAAGAAGGCGGTCTTAGGAATATCTATCTCCTGAACCCGCAACTAATGATAACCGAAACGAAGATCTATCTTCGAAAAACACTGAGTCCACTGCAACTGGTCAAACAAGTTATCGATCCTCGGTAATAGGTACCTGTTTTGGATAGTGACCTAGTTCAACTCGCGATAATCAATGCATAATCACATACTCCCGTCCTTCTTCTTCACAAAGAGGACCGATGCTCCCCACAGAGAGTGACTCCGTCGAATGAATCCCTGAGACAACAACTCATCTAGCTGGATCTGTATCTCTCTCATCTTAACAGGCGCCATACGGTAAGGAGCTCGGGAAATCGGCGCGGTGCCTGGCTGCAACTCTTGTAGGATCTGAAATAGATACACTTGAACACTAGAGGGGGGTGAATAGTATTCTTTTAAAAATTATGCAAAGTATATTATAAATTGTAAAGAAAAATGGCAATCTCAGAAAATCACAATCACAAACACAAGGATTTTATACTGGTTCCACCAATCTGGTGTACATCCAGTCCCCAAGCAAATCCCGCTTGAGATTTTCCACTATGATTTTGAATAAACTTCTAAAATCAAACGCAAACCTGACCAATTTGCAAGTCCCTGCAAATTGCAACACCAATTGACAAACACCTTGTCAATTTGAACACCAATCTCTACACCAAGAGATCAACCCTCTCAAACCGAGAGAAATCCTTTTTGAAGCAAGAACACAATTGATCCTATAAGCCTTGAATGTGTAATGAAGTGCAGCAGTGGCTTAGGATTCTTTTCACCTCTGTAAATTACCTAAATGATAAGTATTTGATGAATGTTTAAAGGCAATTTCAGAAACTCTTCTTTTTCTCAAAATCTGAATGTTTTTCACTTGAAAAATTACACAAAGATTAAAGCTTATGGGTATGTATGTCTCTACAATTTCTGAACAAATAACCTATTTATAGCCCTTGAAAAGACAAATTTTTGAACTTCAAAAACGTTTAAAAACGGCTATAAACAGTCACATATTCAAACTTTGAAAATTAGAAAAACTGTATCTGTAGTCGACTACTATTGACATTAGTCGACTACACTGAGTTCAAACAGACTCTGTGTTTTCGGAAAATTTTCTCAGTAGTCGACTATAATGCTCATTAGTCGACTATACTGTATTTTGACAGAAACTGATAAATTGAAATTTGAGTTCAGTAGTCGACTATAATGTTAATTGGTCGACTACACTGTAAAATATCAGAAACTTATGTTTCTGTCAAACATCTGAGTAGTCGACTATAATCACTACTAGTCGACTATACTGTAAATTGACAGAAACATGTATTTGAGTTTTATACATGAGTAGTCGACTACTATTCTAATTAGTCGACTACTAAGAGTAAAAATTCTGCTATAAAGAGTTTTTATAATCAAGTTTTAACTATTATTCTAATGGTAACATAGGAGATTTCTATAGTTAACCAACATACTAAGCCTGTGTTAGTGTGTTCTAAAATTGTGTGTGTGTGCATGTGTGTGATCAAGGCTTGTACAATAATTCTAAGTAAAGAAAATATAAAATACATTATCTCATTTGTTCTTCATTTTCTTCACTTCAAAATGCCTTGAAATCAACTTGCACTTGTCACATATTCTGATATTGAAATCTGCATATAAAAGTTAGTGCACACACATTGTATAAATTGTTATCATCAAAACACTATCATGGAGATATGATATTCAACATTCTCCCCCTTTTTGATGATAACAAATAATTTATGCTAAAATATGTATTTTATAATCAGGTTAAAAAACATAATGAACATACTTACTCCCCCTGCATATAATACTTACTCCCCCCTGCATATTAGCAATTTTAAGTCTATAACAGTACATATCATAAGTACATAACATAAGTACTTAACATAACTATTTCTCCCCCTTTGTTAACAACAAAAAGATGAAGCTAAACATGACATTATTTCTTCAACATGAGCTAAAACTTCAAACAAATCATCAAGGTTATGAACATAGTCCATAACTTCACCCATCCAAATAGGTAGGCAAAGACTTGCCATAAAGATCAAAAGTTCCACAATGTTCATCACCATGATCTGTTTAAAATATATAGCACATAAATTATCTAACCAAACATTATCATAGATAATAGAAACACACAATTAACATAAGTGACATAGTAGCAACATAAGAAACATATTACATAAGTCCTAACAACACACAACCACATAGTTTTTGAAACTTAAACATAATAACATAATTGTTTTGACACTTAATATTAAAACATCTTAAGGTGCTGGAGGAGGTTGCTGTCCTTGAAAATACGTATTAAGCTTTGTGTCCAAGTCTTCAAACTTCTTGATTAGCTCTTCTTGATTACTAATGATGTATGAATTCTGTGCATATAGAGCTCTTTGACCAGTTTCAAGTTCAAGTATACGTGCACTTAAAGTGTTGTATTGCACGTCTGAAAAGCAAGAGGGTTCTGTAGGAAATGGTGGTGGTTGACTTGAAGAAGCTCCTGCTTGAGTTGAAGATTGTGGAATATCTTCTTGATGAGGTTCAAGTTCATTTTGAGGATTTTGTTCTTGAATTTCAAAGTTTGTCAATTTCATCCTAGTTAGGGCATTGGAGTCAAAAAATTCAATAGAACGGACAACAGAATTTTCAGATTGGAGATCTACATGGAATTTGTCAAATATTTTAGTTAGGAATGCACCATAAGGTAGAAATCCTCTTGGAATAGTCAAAAG
>BQKN01055877.1:0-27509 GCA_022839385.1 Asparagus kiusianus
GGATATATCGGGGCGATCTCGTGTCGTCTTACACCTTACAGGTCGGTATATATTATCACGGTATCTACGTGATGATACGTACCGTCCTCTTGGTGTATGACGCTCGAAATCGTCACTCCGGTTATCCCGCGAGTAATCTCATGAATTTTCTAATTCCATCTTCATGCTCTGTTGTAGTTGATTTTCCCGGGGGTAGTCTCCCTCACCATGCCCCTACCGGTTGCAGCAAGGAAGTGTTCTCTTCAGCTTCCGCTAGGCAGATCATCGATCCCCTTCCGCAGTTTGGCCATGATCGTTCGGACGAGTTCCATCGGCTGATAAAGGAGGGAGGGCGTCACTGTTTACGCCAACTTATCACCGATGCTCCCCTCACCGCAGATGCCACTTCTACTGAGGCTTTAAAGAAGCCAGATTTCCTATTCGGGGATCGCACCGAGGATCCTGCCGTGCTGACTCTTGCTGAGGAGCATTGGCTAACCCTTGACGAGGGGGCTCTTTTATATATTCCTTCCATTCCGCGCCAGTGCTCTTTTACTCTCTTGGAGAGACAGGCTGTGGGGCGACAGATGTCCTGGTCTCTTACCAATGCTGCTGTCCACATCCAGTGCGGATACATTTCTCATCATAAGAGTCCCGGTTCTCTGGGGTATCAATCAATTTGCGGTCTTCGCCCCGGGATCATGGGTCTCGACACTGCACCTCCAGGCGAGGTGTCGGCGGCTGCTCTTACCGTGAAGAACTGTCTAGCTCAGCTTGGAAGACAACTACCTCCACTGGATTACCGATGCTACGGTTGGGCTTCTTCGCCGGGCAAGGGGTGGTGGACCCGTATGACCGGCTATGTTCTGGGAAGGTGGGAGAGGGATCTGAAAGATAGTGGGTTATATGCGCCCATACGAGCTACCATGTACGGGATCCCAGTCAGTTGCCGCCACTTTTTGGCACTGTTGGAGACATACCTGCCTGATAGTAACACTTTCCTCACAAGCGGCGGGGAACTAGGGCTGGCTCTTCATGAGATGCACCAGGTTTCGGGCCTTTCGATGGGGAATTGCCCGTATCAGGAGTACTTTCCTTCCAACCAGCAGTTGGCTTTGCTGAAGAAAGATAGCCCTGATATGTATGACACGCTTTGGGATCTCACATGTCACTACCATACCTCACTGCTCCAAACTTCTGCTCCAGCTAAGACGAAGAAGAAGATTAGCTTGAAGCAGTTTGCCGTTTACTTATTTCAAAACCTGGAGGGTGATTTCGTTGGACCTATCCGTGAGTTGGATGTCTTGGACTTCACCACTATTAACGAGCTGATGGAGAAGAATGAAACTCAGTCTTACACTATTGCCAGCGCCGAGGGAGCTTTTCCTGCCGGGACCACGTTCCGTTCTTTCCTCCGTCGTGCGCAGAAGTCTATAGAGCCTCGGTCTCTGTTGGCCGGCTACCTCGCACTCTGGTTGAAGAAGTGCGTTGTGCCATACCAGTCTTCGGATGACTTACCAGTCGAGGTGCTCTTCCCGGCAGTCCAGCTAGCCTATGGGCGGGAGTTGTCCTTGCTTCCAGCGATGGTGGCCAGCATTCATTGCGGGCTCAGGGGTGTAGTTCGTGTTCTTACACATGTGGGTTCTAAGCCCTCGACCGAGCTTACCTGCCCGAAGGTTGAGCTGCCTTATGCTTATTTGATGGCATGGTTCGTTCTACACCGGCCTGATCTAATGTCAGCTCCCCGCACCGTTGACACCCCTGTTCCTTTCCTACAACTGCTGGAGAGGAGTAGGTGGCTTGGGAAGAAATTTGAAGATGTACAACAAGAACTTCAAGTTCGTCGGAACTGGGAGCTCTTCAAGTGTTTTCCTCAATTTTCTGGACGCTATGGCGAGGAGTTGACTGATGTGGAGAAACCCCGAACTAACCGGACTGCTCTTGACGTCGGTTGCTTCCGATGGCTGGTGAACATCCGCATCGGATATCTTGTCCTTCGGGTGAAGAACCGTTGCCATATCGAGCCTTACCTTCCCTGCCGTTTCGCACGTCAGTTCGGCTACGACCAACTATATGTTGGGAATCCGAGCCGTGGTTTACAGGTTAAGGGAGGGCTTGTTGACGGTATTCGAGCGTGGTTATGGACCATGGTTGGTTGCACCGGGGCCCAGTTTGCTCTTCCTTCGTATAAGCGCAAACCGATGATCACCTTCCTTAGCTGCAAGTGGTTCCTTTCGGCTTATGAATCCATAGGTGTGAAGAGCCTTTCGGAGTTAGAGTCTGAGCACTTGGTTCAGGCTGCTATGACGGCTGCTCAGAAGCAGGGGAAGAGGCCTGCTCAATCTCCTCCTTCAGGCAGAATTGATGGGGAGCACCTTCCTGCGGATGGCGATGAAGCTTGTGAGGAGGAAATAGACACCGACCAAGTAGAACTTGATGCAGGTTTGTCATGCTTCTTGATTTCGCTTCTCCTCAACCTTGGTACGTGAAATAATCCTTGTTGTTTCAGGTGGTTCGGCCGATGACCATGAACCTCTTGCCTCACGTCGTGCGAAATCCAAGTTTGGTGGACCAACTTCGCACAATCGTCCCGTCGGTTTCCAGAGGGGTGGTCCTTTGAAAAGGAAGAAGGTTGCCTATAGACCTCCTGTTGATCAACGCTCTCATGGAGTAGATTCCGGAGGCTTTGCCGACAGGGAGGAAGGTAACCCTCCGTTACTTTCCATATTTTGACATGTTTTACCTTCTGGGATTCATAACCGTACTTTATGTTCCAGGGTTGCTTGAAGAGGGTGAACTTCCATTGCCTCCTGCATCCCCTGGTCCGGATAACATGGATTGCTTCGTGCAGCAGATGTGCGACGCCCTTCATGACGGTTCTCTGGGCATCGATTTGAACATTGATCTTGGGCCAGAGTATAGCGTCGAGCCCACCGCTTCTTACTCAGGTATACCTGCATCTGCTAATATCTCTTTTGATTACAGGGAAAGAGAACTCGACTGAGGGTGAATCCTTTCATGATGTAGGTTTTGAAGACCAGGGGAGTGCCTCTGTGCCGAGTTTCTGCGGTCCTGACGCTGGGCTATTAGTCGATATGCTGGCTGAACAGGCCGCCTTTTCATCGAGCATCTCGAGTTCTTCGAGGCGCTTCTGATGTTGTTCTTCGGTCGTCATCTGGGTTGCAAGAGCGATCCGAAGAGATGGAATTTGGATTTCCAAAGGGAGAACAGCTTCACATCCGTATACCAGTGAATACGGGGTTGCGCCGGTCGGTGTACGTACAGTGGTACGATAGGCCCATAGAGCTGCGCCGAGCTTATCATCCCAATCTCGCTTGCTATTCTTTACAAGCTTTGACAAGAGCTTTATGATAGTCTTGTTGAAGGCTTCAGCTAACCCGTTTGCTGTGGGGTTATAGGCTGTTGACGAGATGTCTTGAATCTTGAACTTTTCGCAGAACCTTATGAAGGCGTTGCTGATAAATTGAGGACCGTTGTCATGTATGATTCGTCTTGGAACACCATGCCTGTAGATGATATGGTGCTTGATGAATGCAATGACGTTGCTCGTCTTGACTTCTCTGAGTGGGACTGCCTCAGCCCATTTGGAGAAGTAATCAGTAATCGCCAGGATGAACCGGTCACCTTTAACCGAAGGGGGGTTTATAGGACCAACAATGTCCATTCCCCAAGTCTCGAACGGCCATGACGTAACCGAAGGATGCAGATGCTCCGGAGGTTGGTGCATATAATTCGCGTGTACTTGACATGCGTGACACTTCCGAGCATATACGATTGCCTCATGCATCATAGAGGGCCAAAAGTATCCCATTCTCCTGATGCGATCATAGAGCTTGGGACCAGGTTGGTGCGCGCCGCACTCTCCTTCATGTGCTTCTTTAAGCACTTCTTCAGCTTCTTTGGTTGATAGACACCGTGCCAGCACGCCATCATACCCCCTGCGGTATAGCGTTCGATTCTCTGTATTATAGTAGAATCTTGGAGCTCTTCGTCTGATCGACTCTCTCTCCTTCACATCTTCTGGCAAGATTCCATGCAAGACGTAGTCGATGATGGGGAAACGCCAATCTCGGGGTTCAAACTCAGCCTGAGTTGTGTGCACCTCCTGGGCCTCTTCCTCCTTGCCATTTTCATCATGAAGTGGCACCAAGAGTTGATGCGTTTTTACCGTAACAAATTGTTCTGTTCCGGGAGGTTGTGCCAAGGACACAGCTAAAGCTGCTAACGCATCTGCATAGGTGTTCTGCAGCCGCGTAACGTGCTCGATGAAGAACCCTTCAAACGATTCCGCTAGCTCCACCGCCATCTTGTGGTATGGTAGCAAATCCTGACTTCGGACTTCGTATTCCCCTTGCACTTGTTTGACGATTAGTTGAGAATCACCGAAGGCTTCGAGATACTCAACCCCCAGCTCCTTGGCGAAGTTGAGACCTATAATCAGTGCGTTGTACTCTGCCACATTATTCGAGCACGGCTCAGTTAATGAGTAGGCTCGAGGCATCACATGTTCTCCCGGGGAAACTAAGACAACTCCCACTCCGGAGGAGACCTTAGAACATCCAGGAGTACCTGCGGCATTAGCTGCTCGTGAAGCGCCGTCGAAGTACAAACGCCACACTTGTTGATGTGAAGTTGCGTTGACTTCGTGGGTTTCATCAGGTAAATCGTCATATATCTCGGCGGCGTCCGTAGTTGGATTAGCTGCCAAGAGATCGCAGATAGCTTGCCCTTTTACTGACTTCTGCTGCTTGAAGTGCAGATCGTATTGGGACAAGAGTAAAGCCCATTTTGCTAATCGCCAGCTCATGGAAGCCGGTTGAGTCATGAATACTCGGACCGGGTTAACTTTGGAGATGACGTAGATAGTTTGTCCAACCAAATAATGCCGCATCTTCTGGATGGCGAACACTAAGGCTAGGCATTCTCTCTCAATCATGGGATATCGAGATTCTGCGCCTACCATGGTTCGGCTTAAGTAATATACCGCCTGCTCGTGACCGTTATCGTCATCTTGTGCAAGCAATGCACTTAATGAGTGGCTCGTCGCCTTGACATAAATCAAGAACGGTTTGCCCGATTTCGGTGCAACGAGTACGGGAGGTTTCGAGAGATATTCTTTGATACTCTCGAATGCCTTTTGACAAGCATCGTCCCATACGAATGACACGCCCTTCTTTGTGAGCCTGGAGAATGGTTGGCATTTTCCCGATAGGTTTGAGATAAACCGACGGATATATGCCAATCGCCCTTGCAGTCCTCTGAGCTCCTTGAGGTTCCTCGGAGGTTGCAATTCATTGATCGCCTTTACTTTATCCGGATCAATGTGAATACCTTTGGTGGTGACGACGAATCCCAAGAATTTTCCACTAGCCATTCCGAGGAAGGATTTGGTAGGGTTCATCTTCAACTGATGGGCCCGCATCAAGTCGAACATGGTCTTCAAGTCTTTGATGTGATCATTCTTATCACGACTTTTCACGACCAAATCGTCCACGTAGCATTCGACGGTCTTTCGGAGATGCTCTTGAAAGATCTTCGACATGGCTCGCTGATATGTAGCACCTGCATTCTTCAAGCCGAAGGGCATGACTGTGTAGCAGAATACGCCGAGAGGTGTTCGGAATGCGGTGTGCTTTTCATCATCTGGATGCATCTTTATCTGGTTGTAACCAGAGAAACCATCCATAAAGGACATCCTCTCAAACCCGCACGTGTTGTCGATGATAACATCCGTGATGGGGAGAGGAAAATCATCTTTTGGACAAGCTGCATTGAGATCCCTGAAGTCAATGCATATCCGGATCTTCCCGTTCTTCTTTAGGACCGGAACGATATTGGCAAGCCATTCGGGATGTTGTTCCTCTCGGATAAATCCTGAATCGACGAGCTTCTTGACTTCAGCTTCGATTGCTTCCATCATTTGCGGACGAAACCGTCGTTGTTGTTGTTTGACTGGTTTAACCTCCGGCTTGATGTTGAGACGATGCACTGCTACGTTTGGGTCGAGACCTGGCATGTCTTCATAATTCCAGGCGAATACGTCGATGTACTCCCGGATAAGAGAAATCAACTCTTCCTTCTCTTCAGGGAAGAGGCTATCGCTGATGAATATTGGCTTTGGATTCTCCTCGGTGCCCATATTCACCTGAACGACTGGGTCTTCGGTAGGAGGCTCTCTCTGCTCGAACCGGTCACCATACTGCATGTTTAAGTGATGTACCCACGGGTCTTCCCATGTCGGCATCTCATCATCTTCTTCTATTGTCGTTGGATCAACCGTGACCATATTCGACATTAGCTTCTTAAACACCTCACCAAGACTAGCGTCGGAATCCCAACCCGAAGAGTCGGAAGAATATCCTTTCCTAGTCTTGTTAGCAATTTGGTCAATGATTTGCCAGCCACACTCATCATCTGATGAGACATAGCCTAGACCTCTTTTGTGGCGATAGTAATTATCGGGTTTTCCCTTCGGTACATAGGCCATCCGGGGTGGAACCCGTGGGCCTCGACCAAAGAAAAGACCCTCTCCGATCTTGAAGTCATAGCCGTGCCTTTCCATCATGTTGCGTGCTTTCGCATCGTACTTGGATAGATGACGGGCTGGTTTATCATCGTCGTCTTCTGTTTCCAGGAAGTGGTTGGGTATCGGAGATGCTCTTCCTTTGCCGTAGACGACCTCCTTTCCACCCCCAATCCCTGCGGGGATGATGAGCGTTGTCCCGCAAGGGTCGTGTACCTGCTTCTTTGTCAAACAAAATGATTGAAGAGGCATATATAAATCAGGGTTAGCATAGAGTTCGTTGGTGATATCATCAAGACCCGTCGAGTACTCTAAATCATCATTTATTGATAGTTCTTCGGCAAGTTGCCAATTACAACTATCTTCCGATGATTCATCATCGTCAAGATTG
Organism: Asparagus kiusianus; assembly: GCA_022839385.1. Lineage (NCBI taxonomy): Eukaryota > Viridiplantae > Streptophyta > Magnoliopsida > Asparagales > Asparagaceae > Asparagus > Asparagus kiusianus. The sequence continues at coordinate 6,915 of BQKN01055877.1, forward strand.
ATTACAATGGGTACAATGTCGTTTAAAACAAAACCGCCATCGTAATCAAGCCCTGGTTCGGTATCAGCTTCATCACCGCTGTCCGTTCCTTGGGCCGATGGTTCAGTATCGGATTCAGCGCCGTATAAAAGGGAATCGGTGAAGTAATTCTCCAATCCCTTGAACGGTTGCTTATCCGCGACCACCGTCTTGACTTCATTATCTGTGCCCACATATTTGAAGCACTGATGCAGTGTTGACGGGACTATAAGGTTACCGTGGATCCAAGGTCGACCCAACAGTAAATTATAGGAAGTTTCCGCGTCAATCACATAGCAAGTGACTTCCGACCTCAAATCCCTAATCTGGCACTTAATTCGGATCTTCCCCAAGGGCCTAGACCCGCTGGTGTTGAATCCGTAAATCGTCGTGCCAGTGGACGCTAATTTGCTAGTCGGGATTCCGAGATGATGCATCAATCGGAATGGCATGATGCTCACAGCGGAACCCGGATCGACTTGGATCCGGTTGACAACGCTGGAGCCGATATGCCCGGTGAAGTACAACGGCCTATCATGATTGGAGTTCTTCGTCTGCATGTCTTCTTTGGTGAAAGAGATGCAGGGGAAGTGATGTGCCGCCAGATTGCAATGCTGAGCTGACGACTCCGGTTCTTCGGAAGATGGTTTGATCCGAGTCAAGAAAGCTTCGGAATCACTCAAGGCTTCTTGCAGCGCCTTCCGTGTATCCTTCGACAATCGCAGCAACTCGTATAGAGTTATCCTGGCCGGGATGTTGGCCAATTGCGCCATAATGTCGAAATGGGGCTGAGAGCTTGCATTCCCCGGTTTGTCTCGTCCAATTGGATTATTGAATCGAGACGGCCTCGGGTTCTGAGCTTCTTGACGTACGGGCTCTTTTCCCTTATCCTTCTGTGGGATTCTCTCCGTCGCCACTACAGGTGTTGGGGGAATTGCTGAAATTCCCAACTCTGCCAGCGTCTTGGAAGGTGGGGTTTTGGTACCCAACTGCTCAGTAGCATCCGGATACTTGAAGTGATACTCATTCCCGCTCCGAGTTGCAAAGGCTTCCTGTTCGTCCTCAGAAAGTGGGAAGGTTGGAATTTTGTCATCATCCACCCCCGGTATGGCAGAAGCACCGTAGCATGATTTACCTTTCCTCTTCGACTTCTTCTTGTTCTTTGTGGAAGAGGTCCCGGCCCACTGTTCATCTGCGATCAAGTCCGGATGAACCCACAAGATTTCGCCATTTGGGGCTGTGTGTGGCACAAGCCCTTTCTGGCGCTGCTGGTGTGGATCATCGTTTACTGTCTTCACCGCTGCTTTGATCACCGACTCGTGTTGGAACCAACTCGAGGGTACGGATCCAAAGCTAATGGACACGGTATTTGCACCCACCTTCTTCTCCTTGGGCTGTTTTATGGTGATGACCCCAACATCGATCAGGGCCTGAATCTTGTCCTTGAGAGCGTAGCACACCTTGGTAGGATGGTGCACCGCTCGGTGGAATGCGCAGTATTTCGGATCGTTGACCCTCTTGGCATCTTCCTGATCCTGAATCGGCGGTAGCTTGATCTTGTTGTTTTCCACCAAGTACTTGAAGATACCGGGGATTTCATCCTCCTTGAATGAGTAGACTTTTAGGAACCTTGGCTCCCCAACCTTTTGCTTCTGGGGCTGTTGTTGCCACCTGGGTTGTTGAGGCGCCCTCTGCTGCTGCTGTTGCGGCTGCTGCGGCTGTTGCTGCTGTTGCGGTTGTGCTTGCACTTCAAAGACTTGATTTGCGACCACCGCATTCGCATGCGCCTTCCCTTTACCTTTGGGGGTAAAATTTGGTTGCGGGGGATTGTTGGGTATTTGCCCCCTCTCCGCTTTCTTCCTCTTGAGGAATCGTTCGGCTCGCTCTCCCCGCATTTTCAAGTCCTTCCAGGTTTTGGATGGCGCCATTCCCATGGCTTCGAGGATGTCGAGCGTGAGGTTGTTGTGGCAGGTCTCAAGGATGAAATCCTCGCTGACCGGATCCCTGCAATTCATAGCTTTGTTGCGGAATCTCTTCACGAAGTTTTCAACCGTCTCGCCGTTCTTTTGTTTTTCATCGAACAGCGTGCCGATTGAAACCTCGGTGTCATCATCAAAAAAGTTTGTTAGGAACATGTCCTCCATGTCATCCCAGCCGTTGATGCTCCCAGGCTTGAGACGGCGGTACCAATCGAAGGCGGCTCCGCGAAGAGTGCCAACGAATGACCGCACCATGAGGGGCTCATTTCCGGAAATGATTCCTAAATGAGACTTGAAGTATATTAAATGCTGGGTAGGGGAACCCTTCCCATCAAACGGCGTAAAGTTAATCAGATTAAACTTTGCCGGATATGGGATCGATTCCCACTCCCTCGGATATGGGCAGGGTATACCGGATCTTTTTACCTCCTGAGCATTCATCAATGCATTGATCTTGCTCTCCAGGTCTTTCATCTTCCTGTCCTCACTCGTCTCGGTCTTCGAGTGGCTTCTGGGAGAGGCGGCGTGGTCCTCTTTTGCATTTTCTTCTGCGGGACCACCCCCAGTGTTGGTATTGACGGGAGGAATGTTGACATTATCCGCTTCCCGTTCATGCTCCTCTGGATTGCGTTGGCTCGGTTCTCCTTGGTGAACCGTCATTGCCGCGATCTGTTGATCGTGCATCTCCCTCATCCGCTGCATGGCCATCTCCATTTCAAATTTGAAGCTCTCCTTTTGCTTGGCTAGGGCTTCTTCAAGTATCTTCGACATTTGCTCGGCGCTGATCATGAGCGACTCATAAGGTTGGCCTGCACTTGAGGCCGTGTCATCGGATGCGACGGCGGAGCAGGTATCAGAATCGGATTCCTCCTCTTCTAGGGAAAGTCCCTTGTGTACTCTTGGGTAAGTGTTTCGTTTGATAGTTCCCGACCGTAGCCACGTCATGCATCGGGATGCCTCGGCAAGCTGATCCAAGTTGAGACGTGGTGTTGATCCCCCTCTGCCGGTCATGTTGACTGACACTTTCGAGTATTCATCCTCTCGGCGGAGCGATTTCTTCTTGTGGAAACGCTTCGGCTTGGAGAGTCTCTCGAACACCGAGATTCTTGTTGGGGTTTGAGCACAGCAACACTCGGACAGCACTGCCTTGATAATGTTGGCACACGGGCAGTGGGACTCCATATCCTGCATGTACCTCTTTCGAGATTTTTCCACACCCCCAGCCCTGTAGTACAGCTCATCAGCTTGATAGCTGGAGCAACCTACAGAGTGCTGGTGGATGTCCCTCGGTATAACACGCTCATCCTCAGACGAGTGTGTTTCCCTTTGGGAATGCAAAACATGGTTAGATTTTTCAAGAGTGGCCCGTTCAATTTTACGCTTTTGAGAGCGCAGAAATCGAACGGGCTCTTTCAGCTCGACTCGCAATTCAGTGCGGTCGGTAATAGGGGCTTTCCCTTTGTCAATATTCTTGGGGGGATTGATTCCACCCCCAGTCTGGATTTTAGTTTGGGGACCTTTCAATGGTCCCAGCCGTTCTTTGACGGGTATTCTGCCTCGGTTCTCCTGTAAGGGACCGAGACGACTCGTCAAAGGAAGCTGGGATCTTGAATGATCCCCTTTTTTACCTGGCCCTGTTGAGGGTGCCGGTACGGGAGGAGTAGGCTCTGATTTGGTTGAACTCTGGGTGATAATTTTACCCTTCTTGGTTTGAGGTGTTGGGTTTGCCTTGGGCACCCACACCGATTTGCTCTTGGACGGCGTTTTGACCGCCGATTCTTGCTGCATCTCCTCTGCCTTCTTTAGGAGGAGCCGGGCATGTGCAAGTAGAGCACGGCGCTTCTTGATTCGCTCCTCGAGCGTGGAGCGGTTCCTCTTGACGCGGATCCACTCATTCGCTCCTGATTTGGAGGGGAAGTTGATTACCTGCCGCTGCTCTTGTCGCTGCCTCGACTTCAAGTCCTCTGCATAGCGCACTCCATCCTTTGACTCCTTGGCCTTGGCGAGCTGTTGAGCGAGACGTTGGCGACGTCTTTGAAGCGCTCTCTTTGATGGAGTTGGAGCAGCATCACCTATCACCTTTGTGGCGGTTGGATCTACGTTCTTGACCACACTGATCGACGCAAGGCCGTTGTGTGGTGCAAGTGTAGTGGCAGCGACGGCGGGGTCTTGAATTGAGGAGTTGGAGATCCCGCGAGCCCTTTTTGGAGATGAATTCCTCCTGCGCCGGTGCGGAGAGGCAGATCTGGAGGAGGAGGAGGAGAGGTACTCTTCGAACTTCTTCTGATCGAATTCGTATTCGATCTCTTCATTCACCCGGATCTTGAAGGCCGGTTGCGTCACTCCGATCTCGGCAGCGAGGTCGGCGGCTCCCACTGTGGTCGCCAGCTTGTTTCCGGTAAAAGTTGCTGTTTTCATTGATGTTCTCTTTTTTTGAGATCTGTTACAACTTCAAGCGTTACAACAGTATAAAATGAAAACAAAAGGGTTACAACTTAAACGAAAATAAACACGAGAGCCCGGTTTGGTACGGTCTCGCTTGCGTGGGTTGTTGGCCTGTGACGGGGACGTCGATGTCCGTGGACCGCCGACTCTTCAAGATCCTTGCCGATAAAATCCGGCAGAGTTTCGTCTATCCGCGTAGGATATAGAAACAGAACCTCGTCGATCCGCGCAAGATCTAGAGGTTATAAGCGTATATCTCGGCTAAAACGAGATAATAGCTCTTCTTAGTGTCACCGCAAAGGAGCAACACTAAGGATCAGAGAGGGGGGGGTGAATGAACCTTGATGAAGAAACTCTGACTCCTCACTCCAGCAGGGCTTCGCCGCTTCAGACTCTAGAATTTCAGATCTCGAGGATAATCCCAAGACCGGAAATTCTTCTCCAAGAGCTAAATCAGCGCCAAAATCAAGAGCCCCTCACAAAGGAGGCCTAGGGGGCTATTTATAGCCAAAAGGAGAGGGGGGGGGCTGATATGGACACCCCTAAGAGGAGAGACATCCCCCTAGGGGTGTCTTGGCCAAGGCCGGGACACCCCCCATGGGGTGTCTCGAGCCAGCCGAGACATATTCGTGTGTCCCCGGTTCAGCCCGGGGCTGTGCCGTTGTCCCGCTGTTGACTCGCCGTTGACTTTTCGTCCGAACTCGGATTTGGGTGATTTCGGATGCGTTGGAATCGTGACGGCGAGCTCTGTAGGCCCCGATGGTTGGATTGTCTGTGGGGTGGTCGAGGCGCAGCGGGCGTTGGTCTGATTGCAGTGATAGCGGGGTTTTCGGTCAACCCGTATCCTTGCGATTCTGACATTCTGTCGGTTCACGTAATCCGTCGGTTTGCTTCAGTCGCTCACCGGCGTCATTTGAGCTCTTGTGAACCGGGTAGTGACGTTCGATCGCCGCTCGTTGACACCGAGCTATGTTCGGGGACCTATCGGCAATTTTCGACGCCTACAATAAATAGGAGAGGTGTTGTTCATTCTAAAAGGTTAGATTTTGGAGGGTCGAAGCTCTGCCGGATTGGAATCTGAGATCTAAAAAAGATTGGAGCTTTAGAAGATTGAAGACTTGGACTTTGAGATCCGGTGCTCGGCGATCATCCACGCCAAATAAGGCAAGAGTTCGAGAGGGACCGGATCTGAGATCTACACGATTTTCCTCCGGATCTAAGCTTGGTTCTTAGATCCCGAGAAGAGTCTCGAATTCGCTTAGTCAATTTCGACACTTGGGCTACTATTTCCTTGGTGAATTAGTACCCCACCCGGCTATTATTTCCTTCGTGAGATAATACCCGTCATATTGTGTAGATCCGACCGGATCGAGATCACGCGGTGGTCCACGGCAAACAACCCCGGCGCAGGCAAAGAACCCACACAAAGCGAGTGACCGCATAACAGGAGCTCGCGATTCGTTCGACAAACAAGGATAAAAGTTGTAATCTTTTTCATTTCATTTTGAATTTTCATTGTAACCGGATCTTATAAAAAGACCGGATTTCTGTAATCGATAAACTATTACGAAAGTGTACAATGGAATCAATGAAAAAGAACACGATTTTTCCCGCGAACATCATGTTTCCTAGCTTATTATGCCACAGATCTGCACTCTCCATACCAACTGCAATTGCGAGGTTGTCACTCACATGTGAGGTGAGGTAGAGAGTTCTTATTTTGTTGCCTTCGGCGACCACCATCGTGACAGTTTGAAATTTTCCATGAATCCCCGGTGAATGTTGAAACATAGTCTTCCGCTTCAAGCTGGCCAACCGAAATGAGATTCCTCTTTAACTTCGGTATGTGTCTGACATTCTTCAGATTTTACTTAGAGTCATTCAACTGTATTTGCACATCACCTCTTCCAACAACACTATAGGATTCATTATCCCCCTAAGTATGTTTTCCCAAAGTCCTCTACTATATAGTTATGAATAAACTTCCTCTTAGCAGTGGCGTGGAACGAGACTTCCGAATCAATAACCCATGAATCGGAATCGCTATCCATAGCAAGGATCAAGGCATCTTGCACGAGATGAGCCTCCTGCTCATTCGCATCCTTGTTTTGTGCTTTACAGGCTGAAGATATATGGTCCTCCTAGAAACAGTTCTAACACTTCCATTTGATAGGCCTAACTTTTGACTTTGACCTCTTCTTGGTTTACTTCGACTGATTCCTGTTCTGGTTACCCTTCTTCTGTCTTCTGGCTTCTGCCTCTCTGCTCGAGATTTAGGGATGATCCAGAACCTTCTGATTCGGACGATTTTCTTCTAACATCCCCGGATAAAATCATGCTAACAACCTCGCTTAGCTTTATATTTTCCTTCCCCGCCGAATTGCTAATTGCGGTCACACAACCTGTCCAACTATTCGACAACTGTGATAGAATCAATAGAACTTACATTTCGTCATCAAACGTGATGTCCATGGAGATAAGTTGATCAACAATCGTGCTAAACTCGCTGAGGTGCATCGTGAAAAAATGTCCTTCTGCCATCTTGAGGTTGAAGAGTGTTTTGACGAGATGCACCTTGTTTGTGGTTGATGGTTGCTCGTACATCTTCGCGAGCGCTTCCATAAGCCCCACTGTCGTCTTCTCCTTCAATATATTGTGTGCGACTGTCTTGGGGAGCAACAATCAGATTTGTCCTAGAACCTTCCTATCCAGTATCTCTCACTCCTCGTCTGATTCTTTTTTCTTCTTTCCTTTAGCTTTGCCCATCAACGGACGATACAAATCTTTCGTACAAATAGTCCTCCATCTGCGACTTCCAGTAGGCGAAGTCTGAGCCGTCAAACTTCTCGATCTTAAATTTGCTTTCCTGTGCCATGGTGATACGAGTTATCGTGCGAGCACCTTTGATCGCGGAATTATCAAGTGTGGGTTGAGGAGAAAACAATAAGAACACAAGAATAACTCATGTTTTGGGCGAAGGAAAATACCTTTAGCCTCTCCTTACTCAATTTCAGTCACACCATATTGCCCACGTCAAAGTTACAAGGAACCCGATGTTGATCATGCTTCGCCTTGTACCTTGCTTGTGACTTCTTCAATTGTGCTTCAACAGAGGCATGAATATGTGCAATCTTATCCAGAAATCGCTGAGGATGTTGTCCTTCATTCCCCTCTTTGCCGTCCGTCGTAGCTTCACTCGAAAACACGAGATCAAACGGACTCGACGGTAAGAATCCATAACAGGTCTCAAACGGTGACTTTCCCGAAGATCTATGAATCGCCCGATTAAAAGCAAACTGCAAATATGGTAAGCTCTCAACCCAAGTCTTGGGATGCCTAGAATTATACACCCGTAACATATGCACCATAGTCCGGTTGACTACCTCCGTTTGCCCGTCTGTTTGTGGATGAAAGGTCGTGCTCTTCTTTAATTTAGTGTCCATCAAACTCCACAAAGAATCCAAAAAATGCCCAAGAAACCGGCTCTCCCGATCCGAAATAATCGAACTCGGCAACCTAAAATGCTTCCACACATGCTCGAAGAACAACTGTGCTGCACCCGCTCCCGTCATGGTCTTCTTACAAGGAAACAAAATCACTATCTTACTGAACCGGTCCACCACAACGTACAAATAATCATGCCCGCGCTTAGTAGTCGGCAACCCTCCTAGAAAATCCATAGATATGCTCTCCCACGGCCTAGAAGGAACCGATAGTGGTAGGTACAATCCCCTCTTCCTGTTAGAAGGCTTTGAAATACAGCATAACTTACACCCTCCAACATACTTGGTCACATCCTCAAGCATCCGTGGCCAAAACACATGTCGCTGTAGATATAGAAGCGTCTTCTGAATTCCAAAATGCCCTTGCACACGCGAGGTATGTGCTTCGATAATCCATTGCAACCTATCACCATCCTTCAGAATGCATAGTGATGTCTCACGATACAACAAGTCATCCTCTTCAAGTGCATACTCCCCCCTTCGACCAGCCTTCGCCTATCCGAACACACTACCGAAGTCTCTACTGGATGCGTACTGATGTACATACTCCAACGGAACTAAGGGCTGAATGCGCGTTGCCACCAATAAAGCCATTACCGGCGGACGAGATAACATATCGGCCAACTTGTTTGTCGCCCCCTTCTTGTACCTAATAATGATGTTGAAAACCATCAAATAAGACATCCACTTCATCTGCCGCGCCTGCTGTAGCTTCGTCTGGGCATGTAAGAACTCCAACGGCTTGTGATCCGAGTGCACAATCACCTCCTTCCCTAACAGGTACACCCTCCAATGCTTAATCGCCTGATAGAGTGCATAGAACTCCTTGTCATAGGTCGGGTAGTTCGCAATAGCACCCGTAAACATCTCAGAATGGTATTCCACTAGCTTTCCATCCTGAATCAACACTACGCCCATCGCATAACTAGACGCGTCGGTCTCTACCTCAAAGTCCGCTGTAAATTCGGCAACGCCAACACTGGTACCTCCGAGATCTTTCTCTTTAGCAACTGAAAAGCCTCCTCATGTGTCCTTCCCCACTCGAACTGAACCTTAGCCTTTGTGAGACCATGTAACGGTGCCGCATAAGTCAAAAAATATCGAATGAACTTGCGCAAATACTAGCAAGCCCCCATGAAGCTTCTCACCTCAGTCGTTGTCTTCGGCATCGGCCACTTCGTAATCACCGTCACCTTACCCGGATTTATCCTCCTCTGACCCTTCCCCATGATGAAACCGAGATACACCAATTCGTCCTTCCCAAACTCGCACTTCTTCCCATTGAGCTTCAGTTGTCCGCCTTGCAACACTCTAAACACCTTCTCCACATGAACAAGATGCTCCTCCCAGGTCCTGCTATACATCAAAATATCATCAAGGTACACAATCATAAAATCCTCTATGAAAGGTCGTAACAAATCATTCATGAGCCTCATAAAAGTCGTCGGAGCATTGCATAACCCAAACGGTATCACCAACCACTCGAACAGGCCCTGTTTGGTCTTGAACGCCGTCTTCCAAGCGTCTTTCTCCCGAATCCTTACCTGATGATAGCCAGACTTCAGATCCAACTTCGTGAAGAACTTCGCTCCCTCTAACTGATCCATAAGATCATCGATCCGGGGTAGTGGGTTACGATTCTTGATCGTTATCTTGTTGAGCGCCCGGTAATCCACGCACATGCGCCAGCTCCATCCTTTTTGGGCACCAATAACACCGGCGACCCACAAGGTGAACAACTCGGCACTATCACTCCCGTCTCTAAGAGCTCTTGAACCTGTTTCTTGATCTCTTCGAACTCCTGTACTGATGTGCGGTATAGGCCTATGTTTGGCAAGGAACTCTCGCCGGTCAACATAATCTCATGCTCTACACCTCGCCGTGGTGGTAGTCCCGTGATTTTCGAAAACAAGTCCGCATACTTGGCCTTCAAACTATCAAGATCTCCCTCCTGAAGCTTGCTCAAGGTGGACAAGCATATCCTACTCAGCTGCTCTTCATAAGGCCTAATGAATAACAAAACGAACTTTATGCCCACATTCACCAACCTCTTTGCCTGAGTCACCATCACGAAACTCGTCTCCTACGGAAGAGATGCCGAACGAAAAATGAATTGCTCGTCATCCTTGGTGAACGTATACTTTTGGGCCCGCCGGTCATATACCGCGTGTCTATCCCTTAAGTAAGGATTGCTCAAAATAACTTGGCAAACATCCAATGGAACAACGTCGCATGTGACCTCGTCAATATACGACTCATGGAGTGCAAATCTGAACGTACACTTGTTCACCACACTCAATCCCGCCTCCATCTGAATCCACCCTAATGGATAGGGCTTCGGATGCTTCATCGTCTTTAATCCCAGCTTCTGTACTAATGCTTCAGATATTAGATTCTTCTAGCTCCCTGTATTTACAATAGCATCCACCAAACTAGTATTGACCTGCAACTTCAGAACAAAAAGATGCTCCCTCGGGTCGTCGTCTTCTTTAGTGTCTTGCTTTCCCGCCATAAGGTTGAGACTACTATTGGATTCAGTCATCCCGGGGACCTCTTTCGAACCATGTGCTATCACGTACGCCTTTTTCTCCTCCTTCTTTTTCAACCCTTTCGGCTTCAGGTGAGGGTACTTATCCCAGCAACGATCAGCTACGTGTCCTGTCTGCTTGCAGTGATTGTATGTCAATCCTGTCTTCCCCGAATCACTCCTCTTCTTCTCTTCCTTATGCTGAGAGCCACTAGACTTGCCTCTCGACTGTTTGGAATCACCATTCGTTTCGTTGCCCTTCTTCTGTTTGCCCTCGATGGCAATTGCCTTCACGCTCGCCTCTACAATCGTCCCGATCGTGAACAGCTTCATCTCCTTCCTGATATAATCATTCAGACCCGCCATGTACTTCATGTAGATGGAGTACTCATCCGTTGCGATATTTAGAACCATCGCCTGCTGTTGGAACTCCGTCGTGTACTCTTAAACGGTCTGATTGAATCTTTGGTGCAAGCCGTACCACTTGTACCATCGCTTCTCAATGAACCCCACAGGATAGAACTGCTTCCTTAGTAGCTCCTTGAATTTGTTCCATGATACCGTCTTCTTTTCCTGTTTGCAATAGGACTTCCACCACGTCAACGCGTGCCCCGAAAGCTTCAACGTCGCGAACACGATCTTCTCCTTGGATGAATATTCGTAGAGAGTGAAGTACATCTCTATACGCTCAATCCAATATCGAGCTTCTCCACATTGACACTCCCATCATAAACAGGAATCTCCACTTTGAAATCAATCTTCAAGTTTTGATAATAATTCTTACCCCCTATATGTGAAGTAGACTTAACAACCTCGGCCTCTTCTTCCGAATCTGATTTCTCGCGTTCTTCATCGGACTCAACAAGTTTCTTCTTACCCTTCGAAGAAGATTCCTCCTTTTTGTCACCTCTATTGATAAGACCCACGAGCTGAGTAAGAGTAGTCCCGATCGTCTTTATCTGCTTCTTCATAGCGTCAAGTCTTGCTGAGTTATCTGCTTCAGACATCTTCTCCCTCCTTATCTTCTGGACCTCTTCCAATAAAATAAGGACCTCGCCTAGCTTCTTGTATTGCGATCGAGTCAGGACCATACACAGGATGCCCCCTACGTAAGATCTGATCGTTCTGATACCAACTTGATACGGGTTGTTGTGCTAGCACCTTTGATCGCGGAATTATCAAAGGTGGATTGAGGAGAAAATAATAACAACACAAGAATAACTCAGGTTTTGGGCGAAGGAAAATACCTTCTCTAGATTATGAGTATGCACTTTACAATCTCTCACAATCTCACTCTAGAATTGAAGAACAAGCTCTCCAAATCTCAATTATAATCTAATCTCTCTTGATTAAACTCTCTGATTGTTTAAAACCCTAAAATAATCCATTATATAGGTGTACAAACGAGGGTGGCAAAGTGGTAAATAACCAAGTCCAACCCAAACAGGAAAACACGTAAATAAAGTCCTTAACGAATCTGAAAAACTCTGATGAGTCGACTCATGAACAGTTATAAGTCGACTCATGACCTAATATGAGTCGACTCATAACTGATGAGTCGACTGGTCAGAAACTTTTACTAACAGGGCTTGAGTTCTTGAGTCGACTCAAAACTGATGAGTCGACTGGTCAGAAACTTTTGACAAAACGACTGGGTTTCGTGGGTCGACTCATGACAGGCATGAGTCGACTCAACCTGATGAGTCGACTCATGTACATGTATAAGTCGACTCACGAGCTGAAAACTGGATTCTTCGAATCTGCTGCTCGTCGTCTCTCTTTACGCTTCCACCTGCGTTCCACTGTGTTGTTTCTACCTCTATTCTTATGCTATCATGAGAATCATCTATCATCAAGCTCCCATGAGGATAGCTAAGTTCCGAAGAGAAGATACACCCGTATCACATGGCTCTCACACAAACCTTCTGAACGAAGCTCTGATACCAGTTGTCGGGGATTCGAAACAATCAATTCGAACATGTGCCCTTCCGGACCTTGTGCTAAGAGTTTAACAAGTAGGAAAATCACCACAAATAAAAGATAAATTGCATGAAAGATAAACAAGAAAGAACACACCAGATTTAACGTGATTCGACAATGTGTCTACGTCCTCGGGAGCCACACCATACAATTTTTTGATTACTTGAAGAAGATTATTATGCCCACAAATAGATTTTTATCTTTCTGAGATCTCTCTGAAAGAATCCTCTAAAAACTCCTTTTTCCACGTGTTCTTATAACCCTAAAAACGTTTAGGTATATATAGGATCCTAGCCCAAAACAGTTTCCCAAACAATTTAGGAAACTGGAAATCTCGTTCCCGGTCGACCGGGCCATGTGTTTCGGCCGAACGGCCAGAATGACAATTTCTGCAGGGTTTTGGTGCATGTTCACGGTCGACCGGATCAAGGCCCTCGGCCGACCGACCAGAGCTTTGATTTCTGCCTGTTTTCCTGCAGGCGTCATGATCGACCGAATCTCCTCCGTCGATCGACCGACCAACAACGGGACTGTTTTCTTTGTCTTTTTGATTCAGCTGTGGGTCTACACACAGACTAACACTATGGTATGCATGTTGAATTTCTTATATATCACAAAGGATTATTTTTTTTAGTAAGGTCACCAGTTGTTTACGTAGACATGCTATCTTAATCTTACATTTCGTCTAAAGTAGCTAAACGAAATGTAATAGTTAATTAGTATTGTGGAGCACGTGTTCACCAAAAAATAAAATAAAATAATATAATAAGAAATCGTCAAGTGATTATCACTTCTCCTACTTTGATTGGGTAGCTTTGTATCGGGGACAGTGTGAGCTGACAATTTCCCAAAGTGATCCAAGTTATTTTATAATCAGATCGATGCAGATATTGCAGTATTGCACGCCACAGGCAGGACACTCCAACTAGCGCACTGAGGCATTTAGGCCTAAATCTCGTAAGATAATTGTAGGAAAAGAATTTCATAAGTTCAAGATTATTAGGTAAAGCTTGGGCCATGGAGTTGAGTAGGCGTGAAACAAAGCGAGGAAATCTCAGCAGGGTTTGGTGCGATATTGGATCCTCTTAGTCTTGAAAGAGTGGGGTACCTACACTAATGCAAACACATTGGATCATCTCATGGTAAAAGTCTTTGGTTAAGTAAGTCAGATGTTAGCGGGCTAGTTTCTTTTTTCTTTTTTCTTTTTTCTTTTTTCTTTTTTCAAGGGATAGTGTTGCGATTGGTCTGGACACGGAAATGATCAGCCTTGCCTAAATAAATAGCACTTACATGTTGGATATTTTTAAAGAAAAGGCAATTTTGCCTTAATGAATTCTAATAAATTTTTGTAATTAAAATATGCAATTAAAATATGTTTTAATGTGTTTTAATTTGCAATTAAAATGGGCATAATGACTATACATTATGACGAACGTTACGAAATTTATTGAGGGATTTTGTAATGGCTCTTTTCAACCCCTATATAAACAACATATGTTGAGCTCAAGAAAAATGAAGAAAAATATGGAAAACTTATCTTGTTTTCTTTTCTCCTCTACATATCATTTTCATCTATACTTTAGTTTTACTTTATGGGCAACTTCTTCATCTGAGCTGAAGCTCTGCACTCTCGCCCGAGTGCAGAGGCCGGGCCGTTTCCGGGGGTTTTTACCGCTAGGGGAGAAGGGATCATCTGCGCCAGGGCGATAGGCGGGTCCTCAATCTTCTAGGGCAGTGTTTACACGACTGCTCCCGTCAGGCCTGTTTCTCTAATTTATATTATTTATCTTTGATGTATTATTTATTTAATTTCCGGGTTTAAATTCATGCTATAATCTTTATTTATTTGATAAATTTCCAACATTACATACCCTATTGTTTCATCTACTTCTCCCTTATATAGCCCAACTTATACTAAAGTTTCTAGACTTGCACTTATGTACCCTATTTTTTTTTACGACGCTTAAATACCCTAAAGTTTTTAATACTAGCACTTAAATACCTTAAACTTTTCAAAACTTGCACATAAATACCCTCAATTATGCAAACTTGAGGGTATTTAAAAAAAATTAGTGTAGTTAAGTGCCAGATTTAAAAATTTTATGGTACATAAGTACCATATTTAAAAACGTTAGGGTATACAAGTGCTACCAAAAAAAGTGAGGGTATATAAGCAAAATTTAAAATACTTTAGGGTATTTTTTTTCTACCAACTATAAGTAGAATTATCGTAATCGAAAAGTAGATGAAACAATTGGGTATATAAGTGTTATGTAGCCTAAATTCTAGGCACAAGCCCAACTGCAATCGATTTGGGCCGAGTCAAATCCGTTCTAGCCTCGTCCACTCCTAACCAAGTCTTGTGGGCTTTTCTAACCGGGTCAAGATGCCCAAACAGTTACTAATTCAACAAAATGGAAGCATATGGTGGTAACTAACTGTGGAAGTATGAGGGGGATTCTTGGAATATTAGGGTTTTTCTCTTGAGTTCTCATTGATAGAATGTTGGCTTATATAGCCTTACATAACAGGTTTACATAAAGGCCCTCTAAAAGCCCTTTAATTGCTTTCCATTCTCAACACTCCTCCTCAAGATGGGCGAAAGATATCTATTAAGCCCATCTTGTCACGCCCTCTAGCTAAATCTACTGAGCTAAGCCCTTTAGTCAAGCAGTCTGCAGCCTGCTCCTTAGTTGGAACATAGCCTAACTTCAGTATCCCACTGTTCAGCTTCTCCTTGATGAAGAATCTATCAATTTCGATGTGCTTAGTTCTGTCATGTTGAACTGGTTTGTTGGCGATGCTGATAGCTGACTTGTTGTCGCACCACAAACTCATCTTGACCCCTTGGTCAAGGTTCAGCTCCACCAGCATGTTTTTCAGCCACATCAGCTCCGCAACCCCCAAGGCCATGGCTCTGTACTCAACTTCAGCTGTTGATCTTGCCACCACAGATTGCTTCTTGCTTTTCCAGGAGACTAAGTTGCCTCCTACAAATATGCAATACCCTAAGGTAAACCTCCGATCATCTCCGCAGCTAGCCCAATCTGAGTCACAGTAGCCCTCAATTTTCACATGACCACTCCTCCTGAATCTTCGTCCTTTGCCATGGGCACCCTTTAGATACCTCAGTATCTGGTACACAGCATCCATATGACCCTTCCTCGGGTCATGCATATAGCGGCTCACCATGCTGACCGCAAATGAGATATCTGGACGTGTGTAAGGTAGATCAGCCTACCCACCAATCTCTGATATCTCTTACGATCAACAGGTTCTCATGCCTCAGCACTCAGCCTGAGACTCTGATCAATCGGTGTAGCAGCAGGCTTGCACCCCAACCTCCCTATCTCTGCAAGAAGATCTAACGCATACTTCCTCTGGGAGAGAACAATCCCCTTAGGTCCATGAGCTATCTCTTCCCAAGGAAGTACCGAAGCGGACCAAGATCCTTCACACTGCTGGATTTTCCACTTTTAGTGACGGAAAAATCCATCGCTATAAGTCCAAATTCCGTTGCTAAAACTTTTAGCGACGGAAAAAATAAATTTCCGTCGCTAAAAGTTCGACGCTATTACAGGGGTCCCTAAAAACACTTTTAGCGACGGAATTTCCATCGCTAATTATTAGCGACGGTTTATTAGCGACGGAAAAATGGTCGTTGTTTTAAAAAAATAAAAAATTAAAAAACATTAGCGACGGATTTTTCGTCACTAATAAAACTTTAGCGACGGATTTTCCGTCGCTAAAACTTTATTAGCGACATAAATTCCGTCGCCAATATTTTTTAAAATTCGTCAGATATGATTTCGTGCACGTTTTCCGTCGCTAAATATTAATTTAGTGACGGAATTTCCGTCGCTAAATATGAATTTAGTGACGGAAATTCCGTCGCTAAAACTTTAAAAAAAGGAATTTGGAAAATATTTTTAAAATTGAAAAAACCCTGTACAATATCGATAATAATTTTTAAAAACATGTTCAATCAACAGTATAATATTCAATCTCACGCAAATATCACATCTCACGCATATATCACACATTTAATTCAATAAAAGCAAGTAAAAATTTCTCGACAGGTACATAATAAATATTGTTTATACAACACAAGAAATTGTTTGCAAAGTTATATTAAGGACAATCAATCCTCCTTATCATCATCATCATCATCCTCAACACCAGCCGCATTATGACTACCCCCGACTGCACCTTGTGAAGAAGTCCCGGCCTGTAAATATAAATCAAATGTTATCAAGTGTGTGTAAACATTAATAAGAGTGCAAATATAAATATACTACACCACAACACCACAACATCATAACAACAATACAACACCACAACACAACAACACACAACACTACACCATCACAACACAACACAACACTATACTGCAGAACACATCACCACACATCACACCACAACACAACACCACCGCAAATCCTCCAACCTCACCCACCAACCAACAACACTCCCACTCGCCCTACCCCTCCCCCTCAACCACCACCACAACAAAATCCCCACTCCCCATCCTCAACCACGACCAAAGCCCCCACCCACCAACCAATCACACTCTACACACCCCCTCCCCCCTCCATCACTACCATCACCACCATCAACACCCAATCCCCATTCCTACCCCCCACCACGACCACCACAACACAACACCACAACCAATCACATAACGACCCACAAACCAAGCACATAACGACCACCACAACACAACACCACAACCAACCAACCAACCAACCCACCAAACAATACCACCAACACTACGCACGCATCACCATCAACACCACCATCACATAAAAACATTATAAGTATATATTTTGAGGTTTGTGTTAGGGTTAGAGTTAGGGTTTGTGTGTAACAGTTTGTATCAATGTGTATTGTTTTCGTCAAAAGTCGGTCTTGTTGCTGAATTCATTATATCTTCGGTCGATTACAATAAATTCAAAAGAATTAGTCTTTTTATAAGACCTCTTTACACAACAAAGTGAAGATTACAACTCTTGAGAAAATAAACGCAGGATCGTTGTTTGGATCGCTGCTTGCGTGGATTCTTTGCCTGTGCCGGGAACGCTTTGGTTCGTGGACCACCGAATCACAGATTCTGATTGAACCGTGAAGGCTTTAATGATTCTTCCTTCGTTTATCAAAGTGAGAATTTGAAACGATATCTTATCAAAGTAAGATAGTCGTTCTTCTTGAAATCAAGTCAAAGCTTGAATGTCAAGGAAATTGTCGTAGGCTCAGGGACTCTGCTCTGTCTGCTCTGAAATGCTCTCTGCTCAGCCTCTGGATCTTTGCTGGAAGCCCCCTTCGGAATTCCCCCCAAAGAATCGATCTCAGGGGGTATTTATAGCCCCGAGACAAAAAACTGCTTCCGAGACAGTGTTTACTGTCTCGCTGGCCGAGACAGTGTTTGCTGTCTCGCCCAGCGAGATAGTAAATTTGTTGTCTCGCCCTGCGAGATAGTAAAACACTGTCTCGGAACTCTTCAACTGCCTGACAGTTTCTTGTAACTGCTAACTGTCTTACCACGTTTTAAAACTCCGTTATTCTGGCAGTTATCAACGTGATTCTCGCCCACTACGTTCCCCATGTTCTTGAACAGTTGGTGGCTACGTGTCGGCGGTTATTGAAGCAGTTTCTGAACTTTGGATAACTGTCTCGCGTGCGAGACAGTAAACACTGTCTCGCATGGCGAGACAGTAAAGACTGTCTCGCACGGCGAGACAGCAAAGACTGTCTCGCGTGTGAGATAGTCTATACTTGTGTTCTTTTGACTTTTTGGATGATTTCCTCTTGAGCTGTATTTGGATATCTTTTAGTATTTTTTAACGTCTACAGATACCCCCTCCAAAGTATTCCAGACTCATTCTTTTATAGAGGAGTTCTGGGGTACTTTGGATAAGATAGGTCTTACTTACGATCCCTTCAATGCTTGGTTGAGTAGATCGTGTAGAAGAACCAGTAGATGGCTTCAACTCTTGACCTCTTTGTCTCTCAATCTATTCAGTGCTTTGTAGAATAGTTAAGATTCTTCCGGCATCGCGTTTATCGCTTGACCGTTGTCGAAGTCTTGACTTGAAGTTGGAATTTGTACTTGTGAACTCAGCTTTTGTCATCAAACTGATACTGGATTGTTAATTGCTGTTTTAGTCTTCATGAGAACACAGGTCGTCAGGTTATCCTTAAGAATATTCTAAGTAATATTCTCAAGAAACTTCCTATTAATAGTAGGGAAACAGTTTAGACTCGTATACCTATTAGAGTATTCAGGTTATTCTTAAGAATATTCTGAGTGATATTCTCCAGAAACTTCCTGTTGAAATTAGGGAAACGGTTTAGACTCGTATACCTATTGGAGTATTCAGGTTATTCTTAAGAATATTCTGAGTGATATTCTCCAGAAACTTCCTGTTGAAATTAGGGAAACAGTTTAGACTCGTATACCTATTGGAGTATTCAGGTTATTCTTAAGAATATTCTGAGTGATATTCTCCAGAAACTTCCTGTTGAAATTAGGAAAACAGTTTAGACTCGTATACCTATTGGAGTATTCAGGTTATTCTTAAGAATATTCTGAGTGATATTCTCTAGAAACTTCCTGTTAAAATTAGGGAAACAGTTTAGACTCGTATACCTATTGGAGTATTCAGGTTATTCTTAAGAATATTCTGAGTGATATTCTCTAGAAACTTCCTGTTGAAATTAGGGAAACAGTTTAGACTCGTATACCTATTGGAGTATTCAGGTTATTCTTAAGAATATTTTGAGTGATATTCTCTAGAAACTTCCTGTTAAAATTAGGGAAACAGTTTAGACTCGTATACCAATTGGAGTGTTCTGTCTCTTTTTTGTTGGTAGAGATGAACCCGATCTCGGAGAGGAAGAATTTTATATTCTATCTCCTGGTCTCTTTTTTTGTTGGTAGAGATAAACCCAGAATCGGAGAGGAAGAATTTTATATTCTATCTCCTGGTCTCTTTTTTGTTGGTAGAGATAAACCCAAAATCGGAAAGGAATAATTTCGTATTCCATCTCCTGATGCAAAGAAAACTCGAAGTGGGATCTCCACTTAGAGGATCTGGATTAGTTTGAATAATCCTAACTGTCATAAGGTTTGATTATCCAATTCAAAAAATGGATCTTTCGTTCATGATGTGAATCGAAAGGAAATTTTGGTTATGGTCCTAACTGTAGTAAGGTTTGACCAAGTGGGAATTTTGAGATGATCCTAACTGTTTAAAGGTTTGATCATTCAATTTGAGGACCTCTCATTCATGGGAGGAATCGAGAGGGGATTTTGGTTGTGGTCCTAACTGTAGTAAGGTTTGACCAGGTGGGGTTTTGAGATGATCCTAACTGTTTAAAGGTTTGATCACTTAATTTGTGAACCTCTCGTTCATGGAATGAATAGAGAGGAGATTTTGGCTTTGGTCCTAACTGTTTAAATGTTTGACCATGTGTGAGTTTGATACGATCCTAACTGTCATACGGTTTGATCGTTCAATTTGTGGACCTCTCGTTCATGGAAGGAATCGAGAGAATATTTTGGCTTTGGTCCTAACTGTTTAAAGGTTTGACCAAAGGAACAGTGGGAGTGTGAGTAAAAATCATAACGGAAGTGTAGTGTTTATCATTTTGTTCATAATAATCAGGTTATCCCTAAGAATATTATTGTAGGTGTATAAAATTGCCTATAGGTCCCTTCGCGCAGCTCGACGACGCCGATTCGACAAATGGACCATCGGGCGACATATCCAAGCACGACCGTTAGCCTGCAAACACCGAAGCCAAACGATACGCGACGAAGCGAACTAACGAGGCTACGAAGCTAACGAACCGCACGTGAACAACGGAATGCATCCATTCGCATGCGGAATCAAGTCAACGGTTTGGGGAGTCAACGAGTCATCCAATCAAGAGAGGATTCGAACTCAAACACCAAGGCGGATTTACTGCCAAATCAGGAACCCGACTTACTGCCAAATCTGGAATCAAGTCAATGAGTCGTTTCCAGATCAATCAACCACACAACCGAATCACGGACATAACCGGAACTGGAAACAACGGAAAACGACGAAACGGATAACACCCGGAGTGGCTCGGCCTAAACCGAGCCATCTCAAGGTGGCTC